>CACSLK010024540.1:17331156-17348345 GCA_902706635.1 Striga hermonthica | reverse complement strand
TGAAAAAGGTGGTATGGTTAGTTATAGTTGCATTTGTAATTACTTAGGGCTCGATTGCTTATGAAATAATTTGTTCAAATTGAGTTATTTTGGTTAACTATAGTTAATTTTGAAAAATGTGGTATGGTTAGTTATAGTGGAATTTTAAAAATGTATTAAAATAATATTTAAAATAAAATAATTAAAATTGATTTGATGTAAAAGTAAGAGATAAGGAAGCACCATTACCATCTATGGGAGGTTGAATAGCTGCATAAGTAGTAGTAGGAGCATGGGCACTGGGAAAAGATGAAATCGATCCAGCTCTGGTAACAAAGCAGTACGCAAGCCGGGACCCTCCATACCGCCCGAGACTTTTTCCCCTCGGAGTGCACCATGGGATGCTTTGTGAACAGCCCCCTCTGTTCAATGCCGATACTCAACCCACTAAAGGAATAGGACAATAATATAGTCACCTCCGGGGCAAGACCATAGCCCCCAGTCATCCCTACAAAGAAAACTCCAGGATAGAAAGGGCTTTCCACACCACAGGGCTTGCCCGTAGTCCGCTCCTAGATGAGAGAGAAAATCTCGTTCCCTCTATAATAGAAACTTGTGAGTGGATGAATAGTGAATTAAAATTGATGTGATGTGTAAGAATGATTGGTTTGTATTATTTAATTATATGAATAATATTAAAGATAATGGGGTTGAGTTAAAGTTGAGTTAGATTTTGAGTTGAAATAAAAGTGAGTAAATTATTTTGTAAACAATCACCCCCTAATTTTTTTGGTTTTAGTCAAGGTTGACTTATGGCTGGAATGCTTCAAGAATATGAAATGGCATCTATGTTTGTTCAAAGTGGTAGAGCTGCTGGTACAATTGTTCTACAATTACACATATATCATACTTACATACAAAAAAATAAAAACAATTTATATATATATATATATATATATGTATTATGCTAACAAAATTATGACAAAATTATGACATTTTACAATATAATTATGCATTTTTTGTTAAAAATAATATGATTTGATCTACCTATTACTAGTCTATCTATCTCACGACAATATTTATGTTGTTCAAGGTGATATTTTAAATAGGGAAAATAGCGATTTCAGTATTGGACACTAAGTGCGTGGTTTTTAATTCAAGATTAAGATTTCTTATCTTGCATTCCTTAAAGAGTGTATTCAATTGAAATATCTAAGGACTTTTTAATACTTTAGAAATTCTGGTGTATTCAATTTAGATTTGTTAAAACTTTTAACTTTTAAAAGTCTTGGGGTATTCAATAGAGATTTTAAAAAGTGTTACAAAATCTTGAAGTATTTAACTTATTTTAGACTATGACTTGTTAGGACTTTTTTAAGATTTAGTGGGATTTCTAAAAACAAAAAACTTATACGAAATTCCACTTCAAATCTCACACACATTCAGACTGAAAATTTCACATAAATTCCTCGGAATTCCTCCAAATAAAAAATCATAAAGTCTCAAAGCTGGTTTGGTAGTTGTGATGGCAAATCATTCTTTTGTTATTTTGAACCAAATCATTTTCTTGCTCTCCATTGTGTCCAAATGAGTCAAGTGAACGATTGGTGTTATAATGTGGTGTACATATTAGTATGTATAACAAATTACTTTGCATATATTTTTTATGGGCATTACACATGGAGGTGTCTTTTACCATATAAAGCAAATAATTTTTTAAATTGAGTTCATACTTTAGAATGGTCTCACCCTTTTGATGAAGATTGTGTATTAAGACTTGATTTTGTGTAAGAACCGCACTAACGGCCTTGGTTCGAACATGATAAAATGTGTAAATTCCCACTGGCTGCCTTGGTCGACACATTATTAAGTGAAAAACCTGCAATACCGGCCTCGATTTTACACAAAGGCAGTACTCGAAAACGAGCCTTTTTCTAGAACTTTATGTCATAAAACTTCATCTTTTACAATAACTAGTATTCAACCTGTGCATTTGCACAAATATATAAATAAAATATTGTGAGTTATTTGTATACATATAATGATTAATAATTTTTGTTAAACTTACAATTAAAGGAGCTGAAATATTTAAATTTTTTAAATTGCGTTTATCGTATTGGATATAATGTATATTTTGGTATGTATCTTTTTTTGTGGATTACGTATTATTTATTTAGGATTTCAAATATGTTCTATTATTTTCCGAAAGAAGTTAATTTAAATGTAACCACAACAATAACATCTACTCACATTAAATAGTCAACACATTATATGGTCAACTGTAAGTAATTAGAAAATTTAAAATAATTTTTGTAATTTTAAAGTAATTAGTGTATGATTACCTAATAATTAAATGAGAGGTTAAATGAATAAAAAGTAACGGTTTTTGGAGGGAAAAAATTATATTGCCACCTAGGTATAATTTAATAGGTTTTATTAAATGCTCATTAGCCTGTAATTATATATATATAGATGAGCACATGACTTTTTATAGCCTAAACTAATCATTCAAATATTCAAATTATAACTGACATATAATTAACGCATTTACTAAACATATTTAAAATTTGAACAAATAATCTATCATTATTTATCCTAATGCATGGTAATTCCCGTTCGAAATCAAACGGCCTTGCTTCCGAGTCCGGTTCGCATCACCTTCTAACAACATTTCATTATTTCCTCCCCCGTCCTTCATAAGTACTTGAAAGCATTAACTAGTTCATACTTCACACATTGCTCTCATTTGAGAGTATCTTCAGTGGTCCACTTTTTTATTGTCATGTAGTATAATAAATCACGTGTCATTGAAAATGTCTAGAAGTCCTAGATATAGAAGTACTTCTAAACATCCTCTATTATCTATTATATTATTTATTAAATATATCTCTCATCACCGACCAATTATAACCTTATACACCAACCAATTATAATCTTATACACGTCAAATATACTAGAGTTGACATTAACAATTGGAGAGAATTTTTTTGTAACTTTCTTTCTCCATGTTAGACATCTCCAAATGAACAATATACCATCATTGGAGATTCTCTTCATCAGTTTATGATACAATGAGCCTAACTTAGACGAGAGAACGAAACACATTCATGACTTGCTAATATTAATGAAACGTCTTATGAAGTGATTCTCTCTTTGTAGGAAATGTCTTATAATACCAAAGTCGAATGACATTGAGGAAGATAGCTCAGGTATTTATTCCTTTGTATCTTAACTTTGTCACTAATTTGTCACTTCAGTATCTCCTTCCATACTCGCCAAGTTGACAATATTATAGTTCGACGATTATTATATAGATTACATGTAGAAATAGACTTCAAAAACTTTACAAAATGACTTGCGTCTAAATTCCAGGGTAAGAAGACTAGAAAACTTATGCATATTAATAAATGACTTACTTTGAAATTCCAATGTAAGAGGACTATAGAAATGTGTGAGAATTCAGGGTACCCAGATATCCAGTTTTCAAATAAAATTCAAAAATTTAAAAATAAACATCAAGTGTCGTACAATGTCACATGAGATATTGCATGACATCTGAAATAGTAAAAAAAAAAAAACAGCAATTAAACCTTATTACGTAGCGGAAATAAAGAATCACGAATGATAAAAAAATTAGCTAAATAAAAACACTTATAGACTAAGACAACGAGCTAAAAATTCACTAGAGCAAATAAACGATAATGTTTTCATACAATTCGAACAAAAACAAACACGTCATTCTTTATGTTACTGTAACATTTTTTTTTTAAATATTCTAAACGCTGTTGGTTTATTTTCACATAATACTATTTATTCCCTTTTTTTCTTTCATAATTTTTTTTTTTTGGCATGTTCTATATTTTTCTTTACAAAACCTTGTCCTAGCATCTCCGGACCAAGTCAGCCATCTAGTTAATTTTTGTTTCAATGTTTCGCAAAGGTAGACTGGATGAAAAATTAGGAGAATTCGACCCTATCGGTGTAGGCATTATGAACCGTAGATCCAATGCAAATCAAATGCGCAGTGTATGTATAATCTGACCACTCGTATTATGATATGTTCACTATCAATACCGATAGAATGACCTGCAGAAATAGAGTATGTTTGATAAACACCATAATGTCACGACACGCTCAAGAGGAAGGCTGAGTGCACGTAGAGATACACAATGCCCGGACTCTACGGCCATCAAGGAAGCCATGAGAGGTGTTCGAATCAGCGTGGGACGATCCGAGATGTTTTAGAGGCGTTTGAGGCGCCTTGGGATGAAGAGGTACGTGGTAGAACGACCCGGGAGGGTCTGGATGCGAGAAGAGCAGTCGCATGCATCGGGAGCATTCCTGAAGTATGGGGAGCATTCCAGATGCATGAAGAGCATTCTCGAATTATGGAGAATGTCCCGGAGGACACTCCGGAACATTTTAGAGCATTCTAGAACCTTATGGAATATTCTGGAAGCTTGTAGGTGTTGCCGGAAGCTTGGAGTACGTTTTTGAATCTTGTGGGAAGTTTCAGAAGCATTTAGAAAAACCCACAAAAATGTGTAAGGTCCGGAATATTGTAGAAGGATCTTAATGCGTGAAAAAAAAAACACACATGGAATGATCTAGAAGCATGTGGAACCTTTGGGAGTAATGTGGAGTCTTTTATAGCCTTCCCAAATTTTGTAGAGAATTGGAGTAGGGACTTGAGCATCCTAGAACCCTGTACATACTTGTAGATTGGTCACATCATCTTGGGTAGTGTAGAAAATTATAGGACATGTGTGTAAGAGTAGGATGTTTGTGGAAGGGCGATTGTTCCATGGAGGAGGTGGTCCTATAAATAGAGAAGGCCCCCTCATTTCCCACCCATTTATGGGTCATCCAAGAATCAAAACATCCACATCTCATCTCTTGTATTGAGAGTTTGAGTTCATAATAATATATGTTCTTTTCATACAACAATCATGAGTTTTTTTTTTTTTTTTTTAATCCTTCCTCTACTCGAGCACTTTGCACCCACTGAGTACGATCCTGAAGTATGGTGAGGCTGACTTAGTTAGTTGCGAACGACGCACGATACTAAGGCCGCACGCTACTTGGATCAAAAGAACAAGCGCATGACAATAAGTTAACATGTAGATTATTAGGTGTGGTGCTTGGATATAGATTGTGATTGGTTTTTCCCAATCACAACTCAAATTAACTCAATCTAAACTCTCCTCACAATCAATATAATTAAATAATACTGATCAATCATCTTCACACATCACATCAACTTTAATTCACTAATTTTTTATTCACATAATTTAAACTATCCATCACTTTGAATCACTCATCTCCTACTTTACATTAAATTAATTTTAATTATTTTATTTAAATGCATTAAATAAACTTTAGTTATACTTTAGGTATTATATTAATACAAACTCAAAATTCCACTAGACATAACTCAATCAATTTTTTCAAAATTAATTTTGGTTAACCAACAAACCGATTAAACCCAAAATATCCAATAAAAAAGTATATCCAAGCACACCCTTAATTAGCTTATAACTTTTTGTATTTAGATCAGTTTGGCATGTGAGAGCAAACTTTTTTAAAAAAATAAAAAAAAAATAAAAAAAAAATGAAGCTAATCTCATAAGACTTCTTATTAAGCTTTTTAAAACAACCTGTTGAAATATTATTTCAACTGACTTATGAGTTAATTTTTACCAAACACTTTTATTATATCAACTCAACTATAAGTTCAAAATTCACGTATAAACTATCATTTGATAGTAAACTATCAGTTATAAGCTCAAAATTCATTTATAAATTATCAATTAATTGATTAGCTACTATCAGCTAGTTTTTCAAATAATTTTGCCGCCAACCAAATTCAACTTAATAAGAAACGACCATGGAAAACTAATTTTAAGATTGAATTTAATAGTTTGTTTATTCAATCTTTGTTATTTTATATTTTTGTGGAAAAAATGTTTATTTGAATTTGGTGCTACATTAATGTTACCGATTTGGTGCTACATTAATGTAAAGATGACATAAATTTGGTTCAGACTGCATTGTCAGTAAATTAATTCCAGTCCAGTACTGTACAACCTTAGGGACTAATTAGTAATCAATTAAATGGTGGGAAAGAAAACAATGGGATCAAATTTTGAAATAGTAAAAAGTAGCATAGGGTCTTGTAAGCAGTAAATAAATTTTAAATTTTTGGCAGTGAGACTGACTGCTGTACATTTTGAATTTTTAATGAAATTTGACGTTTGAGTAAAAAAAAAAAAAAGAATGGTCCGATAGATATCCATATGTATAGATATCATCTCCACAAAGAGCGATGATAGGGGAATGAGGTGAATAGTCTTCGATCCACCTGACCACGTGCTCCTTTCCCTTTAAAAATCCACACAATTTTAACATTGTTTTTCTTCTTCAGTAAATTCTTCCCCTACATGACGCTCAAGTTTGACCACGCTATAGCAATTTGAATTGGCTTGTGGCTCGAGTTTGACCAAAGTCTACCAATTTGAGTTCAAATTCAAGTTGAGTTGGAAACTACAGTTTATAAGTTCGGGTGTTATGAGAAGCTTGAGTTTATGTAAATTACCAATCTGTCCTTAACTAGATTATTTGTTGAAATTTCAAGTCGGTCTCAAATAAAATTTTAATTGTTCTCTGATGCTTGTTTTTTATGAATCGAACCAAACCTAAAGATGTTCAGCCTATCGAGCTTCAGCTCGAGCAGTATTAAAAAAAAAAATAGTAACTCAATAAAACTAATGTTCAACTCCATCAGGCTTGTTTATAGCTCTACCTCGTATTTACCTTCAAACTGAGGAATTTATCCAATGGTACTCTTAAATTATCGTCATCATAAATTCACCCATTTTCAAGAAAAAAATATCACGAAGCGATAAAATATATATTAAAATAGCTATGTACTTTCAATTTTAAAATGATCAATTTTATATATAATATCATTATCTAACTTATAATTTTAATATCATCTGCATATAGATAACTTAAAATACTTTATATTTTATATATAATATCATTATCTAGTTTATAATTTACCTTATATTTTTTTATATTATATGCATAAATATAGCTTATAATATTCATATATGTGTAAACGCACATAATCGAGTACTAGTTATTATAATTACTGCCAAATAGCATTAATGAACACAACTGGGGTACCTCTCTCTCTCTCTCTCTCTACTTTGTCACTAAGATGGTCTCGACAATCGTTATAATAAAGAAAATGAAAATTAAAAACTTGAGAGCTAGAAATAAAATTAACTAGTATTTGAATCTTTGTACATACACAAATATAAGTGGTATATTATAAATTATTTATATGCATATAATATTAAAATTATAAGCGGGACATTTTAACATTCTGGTCATTTGTACAAATAAACTTTGTAAAACTATTTAATATGGCGCAACATAATAACTAAAAACAAAAATGTTTAATATGATGCCTGAAAGTAATAACAGGAGCAAACAGAAAAAATAAAGGTAAGGAAAACTTAAACAACAAAGAGAACATGTAGAATGACAATCGAAACTAGTAAATGTAAGGAAAAAACTTAAACAACAAATAGCATGTAGTAATTATAACTGCAATTAGCCTATGAGATACTTCCATACTCATGAACATAAGAAAGGGTACCTCAACAAAAATTGCAACTACTTTACAAAGTTATTAACCTCCACAAGTTAAACTAGCTTGTAGAAAAACAAATGCTCCATCAAAAAGTCCACATGAGTCAAAATTAGCTTCCCAAGTATCAACCGACAACACAGAAAACAAGAAATGTGCTCCATAATAACGCCATCCTTGTTCAGCTTTAGTCTGTTCCAGACTCCATCCTTCTCGACTGTGGATCAATTTATAGTCCAATTGAAACATGAATAATAATAGTGCAATCAAGTTGTGAATTATGTCCATTATAAAATTTAAGGAATATACTTAAATATAAACAAATTTACCTGAACTCGAAATTTTCACTTTACATCACTTGTTCTGAGCGCATTGAATACGCATGACTGTTAAACAAATAGAAAAAAAGCTTGAATCTAGTCAATATTATAAATAAATTATTTAAAAAGAAAAATTAGAAAACAAGTTACCTAGATTTGTGCTAGAGAAGCTCCTACCGCATAAAAAAACATTTCCACCACATTTTGATAAATCCTCTATGGCACCAAATAGCACCGTAAGTGTTTTGAAGTATGTATTAGTCGTCGCCAAATTCAGTGGCGTAGCCTACTAAAAGTACGGCATGTCTTTTAGTTGTTTTTCTGTGGGCTGCAGTGGGGCCCACGTAAATTCCCTCTAGAGGGTCCCACTTTGAATAGCTCCTACAATGTGGAACTGACGTCGCCAATGACTGCTTACAAAGTTGTTGTACAACTTTTGGGAAGTCTTCTCGTCTATCGTCTCATATCCGGTGATGAAAATTTTCCAATCCAATATTAGAAATAAATTACCAATCACATAAATTCTAATCACTTTTGAACTTAAAATATTTAAATAACTTACAGGTGTCGTGTCCACCTTTGACACGTTTTGCTGGTACATGTTCTCGAAACTATACTGGAATTCTCGAAACAGTCCATGATTTTTCACATATGTAAAAGTATTGCCCAAGCCATGGGGGCCAGCCCCTTGAAGGTGGACTAGAGTGTTCAGGTCTATATAGTTAAAAAGAGTTTTTTGGTGAGATGCAAGAAATCGATCATTTCTTGACTGATCCTCCTGAAACGCGTCGTGATATTTTCCAAACAAATCAATTTTTTTTTCCTTAAATATTGATCGCACAACTTTGGATATAGGCTGACAAATATTGTGTTGACCACTACAAATGCGTAGCATGAATCTAATAAAAAAATAAAGTATTAAGAGATCGAAGAAACGAAATCAATATTTAAGTTTCGAAATATACATGTGGCTCCCTAATCACGAATTCCTAAGACTCGATTAGGTTGGTCCCTTGGCCAACAAAATGTTGCATACGAATATAAAAACAATACATGCAGATTTGTCAATGTTTAAGATAACAAATAAAAAAAAGGATCGAAAGAAAAAAAAAAAAAAAACAAAGATATAAAAAAATTGTGTACCTTTAGATTAGGCATGAAAGAACACAGAAAAATACAGTATCAGGTGCACTTAGTGTGCAGTGATATTTTTTTTTTCAATAATGTAGTTCATGTAGTTCATGATGAGAATAAAACTAATATTAGTATCAACAAGCTGACTCCAACAACATTAACATTCAGTTATATAACTAGCTACAAAGTTGAAAATCGGATAAAAACTACCTATAGGCTGAAAAAAAAAAAAAAATCGTGTTTAGCCCTGATAATTACATGTACAATTTTAAGATTTGAGGGCTTATTAAGGGATTTTTAGATGTAATTATCAGGGCTTAACACGATTCTTTTCTTTTTTGTTACAACCTTAGGTAGTTTTTATCTGGTGTTCAACTTTGTAGTTAGTTATATAACTGAATGTTAATGTTGTTGGAGTCAGCTTGTTGCTATTAATATTAGTTTTATTCTCATCATGAACTACACTGAAAAAAAATATCTATGCACACCAAGTGCACCTCATACTGTAATTTTCCGTGTTGTTTCAGGCCTGATCTAAAAGATGATCCATTCTTTTCACAGATACACAAAAAATTCTTTTATCTTCTTTTTTTTTTCATCCTTTTTTTGTGTTATTTTAAAAATTGCCAAATTTGTTTGTATTGTTTTTTATATTCGTAGGCAACATTTTGTTGGCCCATGACCTACCAAACCGAGTCTTAGGAATTCGTAATCAGGGAAACACATGTATATTTCGAAACTTAAATATTAATTTCGTTTCTTCGATCTCGTAATAAACTTTTTTTTATTAGATTTGTGCTACACATTTGTAGTGATCAACACAATATTTGTCAGTCTATATCCAAAGTTGTGGGATCAATATTTAAGAAAAAAAATCAATTTGTTTGGAAATATCGACGCTGTTTCAAAAGGATCCGTCCAAAAAATGATGATTTCTTACATCTCACAACAAAACCTTCACTATATAGACCTTAACACACTAGTTCACCTTCAAGGGGTTGACCCAATGGCTTGGGCAATGCTTTTACATATGTGAAAAACCATAAATTGTTTCGAGAATTCCAATATGGTTTCAAAAACATGTACCAGCAAAATGTGTCAAAGGTGTACACGACACCTGTAAGTAATTTAAATATTGTAAATTTAAATGTGATTAGAATTTTATGTGATTGGTAATTTATTTCTAATATAGGATTGAAAAATTTTCATCACCGGATATGAGACGATTGACAAGGAAGACTTCCCAAAAGTTGTACAACAACTTTGTAAGCAGCCATTGGCGACGTCAGTTCCACATTGTAGGAGTTATTCAAAGTGGGACCCTCTAGAGGGAATTTACCCGAGCCCCTGCAGCTGATGGAAAAATAATTGGGAGACACGCCGTATTTTTAATAGACTACGACACTGAATTTGACGACGACTACTACATACTTCAAAATGCTTACGGTGCTATTTGGTGCCACGAATGATTTATCAAAGTGGGGAGAAATGTGGTGGGAAATTTTTTTTTATGCCGTAGGAGCTTCACTAGCACCAACCCAGGTAACTTGTTTTCTAATTTCTCTTTTTAAATAATTTATTTATATAATATTGACTAGATTCATATTTAATTCATGCTTTCTTTCTATTTGTTTAACAGTCATGCGTTTTCAGTACACTTAGAGCAAGTGATGTAAAGTGCGGATTTCGAGTTTAGGTAAAAAAATTTAAATTTAAGTATATTCCTTAGTTATTAGATTTTATAATGAAAATAATTCACAATTTGATTGTGCTATTATTATCCATGTTTCAATTGAAATATGAATTGATCCACAATCGAAAATGATAGAGTCTAGAGCGGACTAGAGCTGGACAAGGATGGCGTTATTATGAAGCACCTTTCTTTTCCGTGTTGTCGGTTGATACTTGGAAAGCTAATTTTAACTCCTATGGGCTTTTTGATGGAGCATTTGTTTTTCTATACATCAACAAAACTCTCAAGAAGCTAGTTCTAACTTGTAGGGGTTGATAACTCTGTAAAGTTGTTGCAGTTTTTGTTATGGTACCCTTTCTTATGTTCATGAGTATGAAAGTACCTCATAAGCTAATTGCAGTTATAATTACGACATGCTCTTTGTTGCTTGATTCTCTACTTCCAATTTTTCTTATTCTTCACTTCAATTTTCACCAGAAAATAAAACCGACAAAATAGCTTCAACAAGAAATGTTCAAGCTCGACTCACTAATTAGCTTCCAAACTACTCGAGTTTAAAATAATAGACTAACAACTTCACCCTCCAAAAGCAGAACGAGGACCAATTATAAAACTCACTTTTGATCATTTCACTTGACATTCATGGAGCTTAGTGTTTGCCTCCAATCAACTAATTCATTTTTCTCTCAAAGTAACCTACGTTGAAATATCAAAGTAAAAAATAAATAAGAAAAGATTGTAAGTGACCAAATTTTGCAATATTTCTATGCTTGAGACTCAGTGAACCTAAAACTACTTTAAGCTTCTTGTAATAGGACTAGTGCAAACAACAGCTAGAGCAACTACTAGCTAACTAGCTAACGCATGTTTTGAAGAATGCAGGAACTAAAAAATTGAGTTTCTCGCAACTAATAGATCCCAGAAAGTCTCATGCACAACAAAAAGAAGTTATCAATCTCAATCACAACTAAATATACAGAAGGATCAATTTAGGTTTTGGAAAAATTACCTCTTCTTAAGTGCTGAATTCTCCATTGATAAACTGCAATAAATAGAACATGATACTATTTTAGGAGAGAAGAACAAGATGAGCGATGAAAATCATTCGTACAAATTGAAATTTGAATTAAGAACGATAAAGCTCTAGTCGTTGAGCCCTCTTCCATTCAACAATTGAGAAAGAAAATGAAATTCATGTAACCGATTATACAACAAAAAATGAAAAAGAAATCATCAGACGGGGGGAGAGAAAACTAACCTGTGACGAACTTCTTCGATCGCGACGGAGAAGACGATGAGGGGCTAGGGTTCGACAATGAGGTGTACAAGATATATAAATATATATATATATATATATTTATATATGTATACTAGAAGGACGTTGTATGTGCATTGTCTTTATTCAAAAATACTCGTCATTATTTACAGTAAGAAAACTTCACGTAAAGTAATAGTATTTATTTTTATGAAAACATAACAAGATGTCAATGAAGTGAAAAGAATAACTAATGTTAGGACAAATATAATAACTTGTATACCTTGGCGTGCTGCTTGCGTTCAATATGGACTGATTAGGGTTTGTACCTGCGGTTCACACTCTCCATCTAAAAATTGCAGATATCCAATGTTTTAGTTTAAAGTTATCTAAGACAACAAGTTTCTACCTAAGAACCCAACACTGAGTATCAACAATAGAAGATATAAAGCTTCAGGATAGAATTGAAACTTCCAAAACATATTTTATAATATAACTAAATAGATGATGAAATGACCCAACCATATTATGAACCACAAATACCCAACATTTTTTACTACCTACTCGCCTTTATCATTTGTTATCTTTGCATTTTTCCATTTGGTAGAGAACACAAAGGGTTTCGTTGTAAAAATAATCCATCATAAGTAAACAACCTAAATCATGACTAATAACCTCAAATAGAACCTCCAATCAAATAATAAATACGTCAAATCAAATATATCACACCACTTATTAAATACGTTATGTGTGCAATTCTTTTCGATGGAGTCTTAGCTGAACTGAAGTCTTCATATTCCATGACTGCTCTTGTCACATAGGCCATGAACAGATCACATCCATCTGTTAAAGAGATAGAGGTATTCCCATGACTGCATAGACAAACAAAGGTAATAATAAATCAGCTCATCAGTTATTTACAGTTTCTTCAATATAATGGTTGAGTAATATTGCTCGGTCAGTCATCATATCATGTTATAGAAATTGGCAAGGAAATCATAAAAGTTCGTAGCAAACATATTAGTTTTGTTAACTATCCAACAGTAATTCTATGGAACCATCGGATGGCTCCCTTATAGAGTCATCCATACTGACACATGTCCGATGTGTATTTATTGCACGACACGTGTCAATAAATCATTTATGAATAACAATGGATTGCTCCATAAGCCAAACCATCCGATGACTATAGCAAAACCGAACTATCCAAACAGAGTTTGCACAAGCTAAACACACAGACACAAGTTGTGGTTTAGTGGACGACAATAATCTTATTATACCCGCGACTAATTCTTATATTTTCATTCGTATAGCTGTAGCATATATACATGGGAGAGAAAGTAAAGAAAAAAAACTTTATGGTTAATTCTATAATATTAGCAAAAGTTTCTTACAGAAGTTCCAGTTTGAACTTGGTCGCCAATTCAGCTGAAATCCCATACGGACCAGCCATAGTCGTCCATCGTGATATCATACGTGCTGATCCCAGATTTCCTTAATCTGAAAATTATTGAGCATCAAAATCTTGTAATGAACAATTATATATGATAATGATATCCAGACGGGTAAATAATACACAATAGGACCTCGTAGCAACTTACGCATATTTTTCAGTCACGGAGAATTTGAAACCTAAGAAAATATCGACCAGTTACTTGGTAACTTCATGGTGCCATTGGCTGAATCTACAGTAATATTGATCAGCTTCTGAGAGTTTGATATCAATCATTTATGCAGACACTAAAACAAAAACAAAATGGAAAAAAACTTGGAACATGAACAATTTCTTGGAGGCACATGTTTTCCCATTAAACCTTTTGCAGCATTCTCTAACCAACTTTCTGTTTCTTCCTATAATGAAAGATAATATAAGTCAGTCTTAGGCGGAAAACCCTGGACACATATGACATTTTCTAATGAGTATTCTTTTCGCCCTCATGCTTATAAGGAAATAACCTGTGAACTCCATATCATTAGCCACTATCCTTCCACAAGTTCCATTTCACCTTTAACAACATTTCAGTTTAAGATGTTCCAGACATGTGATAGTCAAAATAAATCCTCAAATTTATTATACGAAAAAAGATTTGAGAAAAATAGCAACAAACTCTCTCACGTCACTACCATTAAAATGGTTGACAACAATCTTGTTCTTGGTTTAGTTTTCTTTTGCAGCACAAAAGCTAAGAACATAAAAATCATAGAACGCATATTCCTTTCCTTGGCATAAGAGACTGTGAAATGAGTTACAAATTGCTAATTCACCAAAGAGCATAAAATGCTTGCATTTTAAAATCATAGAACGGCGAAAAAATTAAGATCAAACTCATTAATTATGAACTTCGTATAAATTATGTAAATCCCAAACAAATAAAATGAAAGCATAATAGAATTATCTTACGAACACAAACTTAGAATACATATTTTTGTATCCATAAAAGTCAACCATACCACCAAGCTTTGCTGTGTGGCAGCCTGAGATAGTATCGCCATGATCGATCTCCATCTTGGCTTGTATACACAAGCACACACTCGTCGCGCTTTCGTGAGATAAGGCGCCGTTGCAAGGGGATGCAACAATCAACCCAAGCTCCTGGCCTCATCTACATCACAAAGCAAACAAATTAGCCACCAATTACCCTTCCTTGCAAAAGTTTTCAAAAAATCTAAAGCTATAGAGAAAAGAAAAAAAAATCTTAAAATTGCCCAACGAGAGCTAATACCTGCCATCGGCTCCACGCGCCACCCCCAATGCCTTTTTTTTCAGCTCGTGGATTGTCAAACGATATATTCCGGCCATCTTGAATGCTGCAAGAACAAAAAAATGAGCGGCGTGGAGAGAAAACAAAAAAAATTGCACAGCTAGGGTTTCGAGTTATCTCGCAACCACGTGACTGGACTTGTGGCGGTGGTCTTAGTGAAGGAAAAAGAGCGAAAGGTTCAGAAGGAAGAGAGGGATGAATCCGCCTTTGAAGCTAATTCGACTGAATAGGGATATGAGTTTTGGGTAGAGCAGCCAGAAGAGATGTATCAAAACCCATGGACAATTTCATATTGACGGAAAAATACTCACTTGAGCAGTACACATCGATTTTGACGGCTAGCGATGGAGTAGTTGTTGAACGATTTATTTTTATCACTATGCGATTAGGGTTGGAGGGGGAGAAGAGAAAAGTAGAGAAAGTGAGGAACATGAGTGAAAAAATTTTCTTTGGTCAAAGTAAGAGTAAAAAAATCAATTAATATATAATAAAAATTAACATAATTTATTTTTAGAAAATTTTTCCTGCCAATTTCATTAATTATATGCTAAATTTAGAATGATAGGACAATTTGCGATAAGAAATTAATGAGCATCCATAATTTTAGGAATAAATTGATACAATCCGATTTTTATTCACTTTTCAAAATTTGGTTAGATATTGATATATTGAATACTAGATGGGTTACGCCGTGCACGCACGGCAGAATCAAATTCGGTCTAAAAATACCTCGAAAATACTCACATATCAACTACTATGAACAGAGTTTAAACACAATTTTTGTTCACAAAATCAGACTTCCCCAATTGTAATCCGAACAAATTAAACACATTCAAAGAATTTGATAATAATGTGGACCGGAACAATAGAAAATCTGTTGGTATAAAGAAACAGCACAACTTAAACAAAAACCACGTCCTACTACACAAATTATATCACAAAAATTCTATCCACAACATGATCGCTCTACATAAAACACGGTTAAATCATCAATGGAACCGAAAAAAGACCAAAAAAACATTTACCAATTAAAGCAGGGCATCAAGCTCGTGGCATCCCTTGCAAAGGTCGTGGGCCCCATGTCGAAGCTCTTGTGTCTCCAAAAAACAGGTCACTCGTTACGGACTGGCCCTTTTCATGGCCCATCCTATACAAAAAACATCAATAGGCAATTACTTTTATCTAAGTCTACTCCAAATTTACATTTATTATTCAACGAAGCGACGGACGTATCCATCATGCACAGTAAAAAACGGCTAAGTGGGTGATTGTGTTCCCAGTGGTGATGGTAATGGGACAATGCTCGAGTTCAATGGATTCCAGTTGCATTTTGGTGTCTAATTCTATTCTTAATTTGGCTTTTAAACACCAATAAAGTACTTCAACTTATCAATCAAGCACACTCTTCAAATTAATTACAGGTGTTAGTTTCTATAAGCAAATACTATCATTTTCTAAATCTCAAATATTTTTCCATTTATGTTACACTAAATCATTTCCACAAAATTCTTAATTTTTGCTAACATTCTTTTGCACTCTTGGAAAGCTTGGATAATTCTACTTGTACATTATAATTTGTACACTGAGGTGCAGATACTCGCACATGAGTTAGCACTCAAGTCTCATTTTTATTATTGTGGACCAAAATTTAACAATAACTATCATAATTTCTGCAACCTTCATATAAGATGATACCACATGACAATAAATTATTAAGACTGACCTGGATATATTTTGCCAAAAATGAGAAATGAACTAAGAACAATGTTTCATCCATCATGCACATATTAGCTACAGTAAATATCATCAAGTTCATACTGGGAGAAAAAAAGCCCGACAACCAAAAGAATGATTAAACCATAAAGAATAAATTGAGCACTTCATCATGCGTGAAGTTGGGTATGCTCAACAACTTTGGAGGTATTAGTCCAGAAAATAGGTTGTTTTGTACATCCATGGGAGATGGAAAAGAAAGTCATTTAAATACAGTACCTGACAAAGCATGAGATATAAATCAGGATATCTTAAGTCCACGAATCGTACCGATCTTTAAGAGGAAGATCTTGTAACACATCGAGACTTCCAGATAGCTGGATAAGTTGGCATTAATTTATAATAAAAAACACATATTAACTAAAAAGGAGGGCAGTTATGCACTCACAAAGTAGCAAAAGATGACAAGTTTCTGGTAGAAGGTGGCAACTGTCCGCTAAAACGGTTATTGGACAAGTCTCTGCAAAGACCATAAATGCCCCTACAAGTTAGTAAATTATATGCAATTGTTGCAACTAAACATGCTTCAGCATCGGACTAATACAAGTTAACGAAATCTGGGAGGGCCTCAAAAGCATCAGAATATCTCCAGTTAACTCGTTGTTGCTAAGGGACC
>CACSLK010024540.1:17301146-17324213 GCA_902706635.1 Striga hermonthica | reverse complement strand
TAAATATCGGTCTACGGTTGTCAAGTGCAAAGCAATTTTGCATGGAAAAATGACGATATTTTTAATAATATATGACTTTTTCATGACGAATATTTTACAATTACCTAACAAATACTCTATGTATTATAACTTATTGATTAATAATTTAATTATAAATTTTACTAAAATAAATACAGCCCGTGCATCGCACGGGATTATGTACTAGTGTGTACGTAAAAGAGGTAGAGTAGTTTGATGCGTGTAGAAGAAAAAAATTGTCAGAAGACTGACAAACTTCGTGTAGAAGACAAAAACAAAAGCGGAAAATGTTGACTTTTCAGAGGGGTCTCAAAACGCTTAAAACGGCGTCGTATGCAAATAAGATCGCGTTTAATATTTTTATTTATTTCTTTCACAATAATTGTTTTATTTTTATGGAAACCTAATATCCATGTTGGAATTGATAAATTTAATTGCTAAAGCCACATCATGTGCCACATAAGATTGTGGCATGGCTTATGGTGCCCATATGGGCACCATAGAATTTCTGGACATGTATAGCATGTGTGTTAGGTTTTACAAATATTTTCAAAGCTATTTTATTCAATTTCTTTTTTTTTTTCAAGAATATTTCCAAAAATATGACACACTCCTCTCTCTCCTAATCCACATTAAATGATAACTAGTACAACGCCTGTATATTTAATAGAAAATAATAATCGTGCAACAAAAAATGAAAAAGAAATTAAAATTCTTATTGTGAAGTACAATTTACAAAAAGTAGTAAGAAATTAAACAACCTCCAATATTATTTTGAATTCTAGAAAATATTATATATTCTTATTGGGCCCATTGAATATCAAAGGGTGGGATCATAACTCCGGTTTCGGTTCCAGTTCAACCAACATTTAAAAAATAAAATAAATAAAATAGGCGGTTTTTTGCAATTTGCAGTTTTTCTTGTGTTGGGAAAAATACGCTGAAATTTCCATGAAGTCGGATCTATAAAAGTGAAATAAAAATAAAAATAGGACACACCAATTTGATAACGGAGTTCGGTCAATAATGCCTACGTCTCCGGACTACTGTAGATATTTTATTAGGAAAAAGAAATACACTCGTGTTTACAAAACACTCGTAAACTCACTCACAACTCACAACTCAAATACACACAAAAGCTAAATTTTTATTAGCTCTCTCGCTCTCTTTTTCTTTCTTGTATTTGTTGTTGTTTTGTATTTGTTCCGCAGAATTTGTGCCTCTATTTATAGAGGGAAGATTACATCAATTTCAACATATGTGTACTCCATTTTTCAACATATGTGGGCTACAGCTTTTTCCTCTTTGCTGCTATTCAAAATCATGTGGGCTGCAAAGTTTTTTATTATTTTTCTCCTTTGGCAGATTGTCAAATTCAGTGGGCACAACAACCCATTTTGACTCAACAATCTCCCACTTGAGGACTGATTTCAATCTGTCCTCACACCTCAATTACCGCAGTAGTCTTCTCCGGTCTGTTATTTTAGCAAGCCAACTGAAGTTGAACACAACTTCAGTTTGTCAATGGTCACCACCTTCGTTAGCATATCTGCTGGGTTCTTGCTTCCGACAATCTTCTTCAAAGTCAACACTTCATCCTCAAGCAGAGATCTGATGAAATGATATCGTATGTCAATGTGCTTAGTTCTGGAGTGGAACACTGAGTTCTTTGCCAGATGTATCGCACTCTGACTGTCACTGTGCAAGACACTCTCTTTTTGAGTGAAACCCAACTCTGCTAACAATCCTTGAAGCCATATCAATTCTTTACTGGCTTCTGTCACTGCTACATACTCAGCCTCTGTAGTGGATAGAGCAACAATCTTTTGTATCCGCGATATCCAACTAACAGCTGTAGCCCCGACAGTGAAAACATAACCGGTGGTGCTTTTCCGATGATCAACTTCACCTCCGAAGTCTGCATCTACGTAGCCCTGTAACTTTAGATCTCCTTTTCTAAAATACAGACATTTTTCTGTTGTGCCTCGTAGATATCTCAAAATACATTTGACTGCTTCCCAATGAGCTTTTCCTGGTTTTGATATAAACCTGCTCACAACTCCCACTGCATGGCCAATGTCTGGCCTCGTACAGAGCATCGCGTACATCAAACTTCCAATGGCTGAAGCATAAGGAATCTTAGCCATAAACTCTTCTTCTTCCATTGTTTGAGGAGACTGGTCCTTTGATAGACGAAAATGGCTGGCCAAAGGTGTACTGACTGGTTTGGCCTTGTCCATGTTAAATCTCTGCAAAACACGGTTGATGTACTCTGCCTGAGATAACTGCAAAACTCCCTTTTGCTTATCTCTCGTGATTTGCATTCCAAGAATCTTCTTCGTTGGGCCTAAGTCCTTCATGTCAAATTCTTTTGACAACTGCATCTTCAAATTTCTGATGTCTTTCATATTTGATCCTGCTACTAACATGTCATCGACATAAAGTAGCAATATGATATAGCTGGACTCATATTTCTTGAAGAAACAACAGTGATCAGCATTGCACTTCTGGAAACCTTCCTTGTGCATGAAGCTCTCAAACTTCCTATACCACTGTCTTGGAGCTTGTTTTAGGCCGTACAAGCTCTTCTTCAATCTGCATACCATATCTTTCTTTCCATCTGAAAAACCTTCAGGCTGGTGCATATAGATCTCCTCATCTAGGTCTCCGTGAAGAAATGCAGTCTTCACGTCTAATTGCTCTAGGTAGAGCTCTTCACTAGCCATAATACTTAACACAGTCCTGATAGTATTGATCTTTACAACTGGAGCAAAGATTTCAGTATAGTCAACTCCTTCTTTCTGCTGAAATCCTTTGACAACCAGTCGGGCTTTGTATCTCTTGGAACCATCATGGTCTTCCTTCACTCGATACACCCATTAGTTGTGAAGTGTTTTCTTTCCCATGGGTAACTTGACTAGTTCCCATGTCTGATTTGAGATCAAGGACTTCATCTCGTCCTTCATGGCAAGCTCCCACTTGCTAGCATCTGGGGTTTGACAAGCCTCCTTATAATCTTCAGGTTCTCCTCCATCGGTCAACAACATGTAGTCCATGTATCTCCTGTTAGGTACATGGGGCCGAGAGGACCTTCTCAATACAGGAGTTGGAGTAGAAGGTTCTGACTGCTCACCGCTTTCTTCATTTGATTCATCTGACCGAGGATTCCTTATTACAGGAATGTCTGGGATATCTTCCACCTCTGCATAAACTGGCCTACTCGCTTCTGAGTTGCCGGCACTTGTGTTATGCCGGTCCTTGTACATCACTCTTTCATTAAAGATGACATCTCTGCTGCGGATCATCTTTTTGGTTTCATCATCCCATAAACGGTAGCCAAACTCATCTTCACCATAACCAAGGAAAGTACATTTCTTTGGTTTTGGATCAAGTTTATTTCTACCTTGATCACTGATGTGCACATATGCTACACACCCGAAAACTCTAAGATGTGAGAGTTTTACTTCTTTTCTGTTCCATACCTCTTCTGGTAATTTGTGATCCAATGGTACCGATGGACTTCGGTTGATCAAGTAAGTTGCTGTGTTGACTGCTTCTACCCAGAACTGCTTTGGTAGACCTGACTGCGCACGCAAGCTTCTGGCTCTTTCAGTCAACGTTCGATTCATACGCTCAGCTACACCATTGTGTTGAGGCGTACTAGGCACGGTTCTCTCCATTCTGATCCCGTGCTCATAGCAAAACTTCTTGAATCTGGTGGTTACGTATTCACCACCATTGTCGGATCTGAGCTTCTTGATCTTCAAACCTGTCTCATTCTCCACCACAACTTTCCAAATCTTGAAAGCTTCAAATACTTCTGACTTGTGTTTCAGAAAGTAAACCCATACCTTTCTGGAGTGATCATCGATAAAAGTCACGAAGTATTGCTTTCCACCAACGGATGGTACAGTCGTTGGACCCCAAACATCAGAGTGGACGACCTCAAGCTTCTCCTTCTTTGGGGTTCTTCTACTTGTCTGAAAGCTGACTCTCTTCTGCTTTCCAAGTATACAGCCTTCACACATGTCAATTTCTATTGACTGGAGGCCTGGTAATTTTCCTTTTGAGTGAATGATCTTCATCCCTTTTTCACTCATATGCCCAAGTCTTTGGTGCCACAGATTGGGACTTTCATTTGTTGCAACTGCAATCAAATGACACGCTCCTTTGGTCTTGTAAAGAGTACCACTCTTTTTGCCTCGAGCAATTGTCATCGCACCCTTTGAAATCTTCCAATCATCGCCAATGAAGATTGTCGTGTAGCCTTCACTGGCTAGTTGGCCTACGGAGATTAAATTCTTCGTCATGTCGGGAATATGTCTGACATTTTTCAATTCCCAAACAGACCCCTTCAACTTGATTTTTACTGCACCTTTGCCGACAACCTCACATGATTGCTCATTACCAAGGTAAACTTTACCAAGATTTCCAGGAACATAATTCTCGAATAGTTCCTTCTGTGAGGTAGCATGAAAGGATGCTCCAGAGTCTAACACCCAAGACTCTTCTTTGTTCTCCAAAGAACATATCAGCGTGTCTCCTCCTGAGAGTGAGGCAATATTTGCCTCTTCTTTTGTCTCCTGGCCCTTCGGTGCACTCTTGCACTGGTTTCTGTAGTGCTCGGTCTTCCCACAATTCCAGCACTCGATCGACTTCGAGTTTTGGGAACCACGATGATTTCTGGACCTGGATCTTCTTCCTTTTGATTTGATATGTCTGCTTTCTTTGGTTGAACTTCTTCCTCTCGACTCTGTATGCAATACAGAAGAGGTTGATGGTTCACCAGACTCCCTCTGCCGGATCTCTTCACTGAGAACCAAATTTTGGACATCATCAAATCTCAACTTATTGCTTCCCGATGAGCTACTCACAGCTGTGACTGTAGCATTCCAGCTTTCTGGTAGAGAAGACAAAAGTATTAAAGCCCGTACTTCATCATCGAACTCGATCTCAACTGAACTCAACTGGGTTGTAACTGTGTTGAGCTCATTGAGATGATTTGCCACCGGAGCACCTTCACTCATTCGCAGGTTGAACAATCGCCTCATCAAATGGACTTTATTTGAGGCTGATGGTTTCTCGTACATGTTGGAAAGAGCCTTCATGAGGCCTGCTGTCGTCTTTTCTTTTGCAATGTTAAAAGCAACATTACGGGATAACGTCAGCCGAATGACTCCAAGAGCTTGTCTGTCAAGGAGACTCCATTCTTCCTCCTTCATGTCCTCTGGCTTCTTTCCTGTGAGTGGTTGATACATATTCTTTTGGTACAGATAATCCTCGATCTGCATCTTCCAAAAGCCAAAGTCCGCACCATCGAACTTTTCAATTTTCATTTTCCCTTCCTCTGCAGCCATCACTTCGACTCTGATCTGACTTCTCTGCCGGATCGTTTCTGTAATTTTTTGTAAACTACCGTATTTCAGAACACGTTGGTAGATAAATTTGTAGCGCCGATAAATTTGACATTATTCACTATTCACGGAATAGTAATCCACACAAAAAAATTACAGAATTAACAATCTGGCTCTGATACCAGTTGTTGGGAAAAATACGCTGAAATTTCCATGAAGTCGGATCTATAAAAGTGAAATAAAAATAAAAATAGAACACACCAATTTGATAACGGAGTTCGGCCAATAATGCCTACGTCTCCGGACTACTGCAGATATTTTATTAGAAAAAAGAAATACACTCGTGTTTACAGAACACTCGTAAACTCACTCACAACTCACAACTCAAATACACACAAAAGCTAAATTTTTATTAGCTCTCTCGCTCTCTTTTTCTTTCTTGTATTTGTTGTTGTTTTGTATTTGTTCCGCATAATTTGTGCCTCTATTTATAGAGAAAAGATTACATCAATTTCAACATATGTGTACTCCATTTTTCAACATATGTGGGCTACAACTTTTTCCTCTTTGCTGCTATTCAAAATCATGTGGGCTGCAAAGTTTTTTATTATTTTTCTCCTTTGGCAGATTGTCAAATTCAGTGGGCACAACAACCCATTTTGACTCAACATCTTGTTGGAACCAAATTTAGATTTTGAACTTTTTTACCATTGATCATCGACAAAATTTTAGTTTTGAACTATACATACTATAACCTAAGCCTAGTCCTTATCTAATCGTCTACATATGAATATTCGTCTAAAGGACACGTATAGCGTTTGTTTCATTAAAATCTTCCACTTTTAATTATTAGGTTATACCAATATTTTCAAAACTATTTTAGTCAATTTCCTTTTTCAAGAATACTTCCAAGTTCCAAGAATATGACACACTTTCTCTCCCTCCTAATCCACATTAATCCTCATTAAATGATAACTAGTACAACGCTCGTGAACTATGTTGTAAGAATAAATTGTAAACGACAGATTTAGAACGAGTTTCAATACATACACGTATTAAGAAATTGTAAATAAAAACCTCAAACATCAAACACATGAACGTGATATATGAAACCAGATTTCAATTAGTAAATAAATTTACTATAAAAATAAACAACTTAACTGACAGTTCTGTATTGCCATAGAACACATATAACTGAATCACAGAAAATCAGTTCGCCTTTAAAAAACAGACGCTTCGATACTGTGCAACGAGTACTACACCTTTTCTCCCAGGATAAAACGACTCAAAGTGTGAAGATTGCACTATCTAACACACTCATCTCGATCAAAATCTCAGTTGCCAAGTACTGACTTGGGCATCGAAGGCCCGACACTGGGACCCCCCCTCCCCCGGCGTTGGGTTCTTGCAGGTATGGAGGACGTAGTTCAAGGAGCTCGGATGAAGTCCATTTCACTACCATATGAAGAAAAGAGAGGTTGATTCTAGTGTCGTATAATCTGTCGAGAGAGTTACTCATATAAGTAAGATTGAATATGCATAGGGATCTCTGTTTTAGATATCTTCTCTAGTGGGAAAATTCGTTTTTTTATGCTCATAAAGCCAACCTCACCACTGTCCCAAGCCCAAATGAGATCAAAAGGGTAGATTTTGAGATGGACGACGAGAGTTCTTTGGGCTCAGATGGTTTTCCAGACTCTTTCTTTCATTTGAACTTGGGACTTGACCAAAACCTCTATGATGGTTTTCCAGACTCTTTCCTTCATTTGAACTTGGGACTTGACCAAAACCTTTATGACGAAACTTCGATTCGTTTTGTTTGTACCTTTCAGTCGAGCAACCTTTGGTTCCCTCTCCTAACTCGTCCTCTAGGGATGAGATTGTTCACACGAGATCAATACATGGGAAGGTGACCTCACATATTGCTTATTCTCGGTTTTGATGGACAATATCACCACCGCCTTTTCCAGAAGTGAGCACTATGTCCATCACCAATTTTCCACTGCAAGCCATCCCAGAGATAGACAACTAGAATAGACAGGACAAGTGACAACAAACTAATTTATTAGCAAGTACAATTGCAAATCTCCCTTGGACGAGAATGTCCAATAGGTAAAATGATTTTAAGATACGACCTGCACACTGAGATGACTTCACTTCGCTTCGTTTGTCCTGGCAGCGTCTAGCAACTCCATACTCATCTGTTAACTCTTTCGGTGCGAAGTAAATCAGTTTGTGTATTTTATCTATCGGGCCATGTTAGTGTTATTTTTGTTATGTTTTTATTAATGTTTTTTTATTATTATTTTTATGTATTTTTAGTAATTTTGTGGGATTTTGGGTAGTTTTTAGGTTTTTTAGTAATTNNNNCCACGCCGAGCACTCGCCATGCCGGATGATGCCGCGCCAGTCACTTCATCCCGGCCACCTCCAATGCCGAGCACTTGAGGGGCGCCGAACACCATGCGACGCTGAGCACTTCCAACCGCCCGACTACCATGATGTTTATCCGGTCCCCTTCACATGATAATGATGACCGAATTCCCAACCGGTTCTTCCTGAGCCACTATTAACGACCACATCAGTATTATTTTATGAGCTCAAAATCTAGGGTCTTTGTGCAAGAGAAAAGAAATAAAAGGAATTTAAAGAAAAAGAGAAGAACTTGATATATGTATTTTGATTTTTGGAAGAGGTTGTTCGCGTTTGTTCTTTGCGAGCAACAAGAGAAGGAAAGATTTGGGAGTGAAAGGTTTGGAAAAAGTTGTAATAATTTAGAACTAGTACAACACCCGTGTATTACACGGGTGGATGTTAAAAAAATTATTCTTAGATTTTAAAATTACTGAGAAAACTATATTAAATTTAGTTTATCTTTTAAAAAAAAAAAATATTACTATATATTTAAAACGATATGTGTTACTTATGACTTACATGTGTTATATTATATTAGTTTTATAACTTATATCATATAACTACTTGAAATATAAATATATTAGTTGATAAATAATTTTATTTTTCTAATTAATATTAAAAATAATTTTATTATTGTTATAAATATAAATATAAATTATTTTTTTATACATACAATATGGATGTTAAATCGAAGCTCATCAAAAGAAGATTAATTTGATATATTACCTATGTAAAACTGAAAAAAAAAATACAAAAGTTATCAACTTTTAAAATATATATACAATTCAATAGTTATAATAAGGAATGATATTAAAATACAATTAATCTTTCTCTCTCTCTGTCTCTCTCTCTCTCTCTCTATATATATATATATATAAAGAATTACTATTTACTAAAAAATAGTAGCAAAAATTTAGGAAACATTTAATGCATACTATTTTTGGATTTTTTTTTAAATATATACGTTAGTTGCTTCTATTTACACGTTTTCAAATAAGATCAAATAACATATGATCAAATAATTACTTAAATAAATTTATTAATATCTGCAGTATTTTCATTGATATTTATTATAATAAGTTACAAGATTGATTTTCGTGATATATGTTGATAATATTTTGGTCAACATAAATATTTGTAATACTTTCATTGTATTCATTATAATAAATTACAAGATTGATTTATGTGATCCATGTTGATAATATTTTGGTCAAGATAATATTACACCATATTTTTAGTTTTAACCATAATATTAGTTTTTTTTTCACAAATATTACTTTTTATTCAAAAATATTTATGAAAAGTCGTAACAGGGTAGGTAGAATTTTTTTTTCCAAGTAATCAGACAAAATCAAGTTGGTGAATTAATCTTTGCCAATATATTTGTTTCTTAAGCTTTATTTTGTTAACTTTAAAAAATAAATCGTTCTTCAATTTAATATAATTTAACATTTAAGAGATAATGATTAGATACAATAAATAGTTTTACTAATGGCAAAAAATTAAAATGGAAACATATTAACTGTTGTTTAGAATTTGTTTGTATATTATTGGCACCCATGATTACATTTTTTTTTTTGATTTATTTCTATAATTAAATTCTTGTAAAATATATTTTCATTGCTGAGTATACTAAATAAACCATAAATCCTTCTAATGTGAATTATAAAAATCTTGATCATAGAGGGGATCGGGTTTTTGGCATTTTCTAAATCAAATTTGTTTAATTAGTATACAAAATTAAATTTTGAAAAAATATATGTATATTTTATAAAATATTTATGCATTATTTAATATTAAATTTATTTACATATTTTAAATTGATTACATAAATAAATAATACCAACATGCATTAAATATTTTTCATTACATAAAATAAAAATAAAAAGAAGACATACAACTTTTATAACTGTAGAAATAATCATGACATTATATGACATAAAGTGTATAATAAAATTATAATTAATTATTATATGGTGAACAAGAATAAGTAAAATTGTTATTCTCTCTTATAACAAGGAATAAATATATATACTAAAATCAAATTTAAATTAGAATAAAAGTGTTAGTGAAATAATATATTAAATATTTTAATATTTTGACTAAAAAATAACGTTAATTAAAATCAGTGAAAAAAATATTATAACCTTATTGTTTATTTTACTTAACGCTGATTAAAAAAGATGAAAAATAGATGACAATCCTATTGTTTTATATACTTAAACAGACAAAGCATGTGAAAATAACTCATTTAATATTTATGTTCCGTGCATCGCACGAGGTGCGTACTAGTACATAAAACATGACCATAAATAATCAACATATTTATGGTAATTTGAACCTAATTATTTTTTTGTTTGGAATTAAATTAAAATTTACCCAAGCCTAATAACGAAGCATGTTAATTTTGCCACATAGGATTCCGAAACACCAGAAGCAGCCACAACGCGTTCTGGATTAATATATAGGGGGATAAACGTTGCAAATTATATTATAAATGAAGCGTAATTATGTAAAATACAATGTTACCATTATTAGTCCTGAAACAAACATGTTATTGGACATGATTATATCAATAGGTCAAATGAGAATTAATCAAGTCCAATATATATTTGCAACCAAACCGAGCCTTATTGTTGGGAATGGAAATACAAACAAGGGACGAGTTTCAAGACAATGTAATAAAGCGTACACAACTGAGTAGGTGAGTTGCTCGTAAAATTCGATTATCCATTAGGAAGACAAATACATAGCATCATTGTTGGGTCTTTGTAGTAACCGACATGATAACACAACCACGCTACTACTTACATATACCATAAATAAATAACTAAAAATCCACACAAAAATAAACCAAAGCAAATAAGTAATAATAATCCCAAGCTACAGACAGGACTTAGCATCACTCCATGACGTCGTCGTCACTATATTCGATATGTTCCATCTCAGTGCTACTCCGACTCTGTGTGTTCTGCCTTTTTTCATGTATAGTCTTCTTTTTCTTCTTCTCCCTCTATCCACACACAACATTCGAATTAGGAAAAAAATGGATCAACACATTAAATTAACAAGGAAATAAAAAATCAATATCCAAAATATACGTATAGATGTCAATAAACGAAAAGAGCGAACCTCATAGGGGGCCAGGACAAAGACACGGGTGTCATTTTTGTCAGTCATCTCATCATTACTCGAGCCCTGATAAAACATCCAATCTAAAACCTTTTTATCCTTAGCAGCACCATGATCAGGATAAATTTCTGCCACAATAGTTTCTGTTCTGGGAGCATCAACAGTGGAACTAATCTCCTCAACAGTCATGGAAACAATAATCTGAGAAGGCCTCACACAAGCGGCCTTGTTTATACCCACGAACTTATATATTCTGCCATTCTGCAATACTAGCATAATATTGGAAACAAATAAAAAAAATACTAATAATATTTGATATATCTCAGCTATCATCAATTACCATCTGCCAAATTTCCATCTATCGAGATAGTTTCAAGTAATACCACATTGTAACCGCACCAATGAAATTGCATGGATTCCTTAACATCTCAAGAAACTCAAAAGTAGCGCCCAAAAAATATAAGAGAAAGGAAAACAAACACTAACTCATATCACCTACATATACACAAACATTTGTTGATTATAACTAGGTTATATGCGGACTGATGCATAGATACATACGGTGGTGGCAGCAGTCTCGGAGTAGGCAGTCTGGTCATTGATACTATTGAGTGCTAGAAGTGCAAAACCCATCATTCGATTATAGTTGTCCTCGTTATATTCTTTGCACAACAACGTTGGATAGATGCCATAGCCGTGGCACACCCAACTATGAGGAAAACAGGTGAGATCAAAAGCCTACAAACCCAATTTCATCATGAAAAAAAAAAAGAATTAGTAGCATTTCATATCAATGGCG
Source organism: Striga hermonthica (assembly GCA_902706635.1). Lineage (NCBI taxonomy): Eukaryota > Viridiplantae > Streptophyta > Magnoliopsida > Lamiales > Orobanchaceae > Striga > Striga hermonthica. The sequence continues at coordinate 17,312,495 of CACSLK010024540.1, read as the reverse complement.
TTTCGATTTTCTTCCACGTATCAAAGTTGTTACAGAATATGTACACACACATACCAAATCAAGATTCTTATCAACCACAGACAAATTAATCATCTAACGAATTTCATTCTCAAGCAAATGCAGATTGTAAAACATGAATGAAATACCTAATTTAACAAAACCTGATCCAATCCCTAATTTAACAGAAATTGACCCAAGCCACATATAATACAAGCAACAGAGAGCAAAAAGGGGGACAAACCCTAGTAACAAAAAAGGATTGTCTGTGTACCTTGGTGTCGTCGACGAGCTTGGAATAAGCCGCATGTGCTTCTGGACAGCTGAAATTCGGGCGAATTATGCCGTGCTCAATATCGTCTAACCATTCGTTCTCGCTGTCGCTGGTGGTGTATTCAAGGTCGTCATCTTCTATGTTACTCTCCGTGTTCCCCCTTTTCTCATCTCCCATGTTTTTTGTAGCATTTGGATTCTGTTAGCCAGTTTTACTTTTATTTGTTAATATAATACTTGTGTATCACGCACACGGGTATTTAAATATATTAATATTTATACGATAAATTTTAAAATAGTTATTTTTTATAAGGAAATTATGTATATGAATATAATAACTAGCAAAGAGATAATTAATTAATTCGAAACGTTCATATTTTTACATAAAATTTGTCAAAATATATTTTTTTTAAAAAAAGAAAATATATATGTATAAAACAAGTAATATTTACAACTCAAAATTATATATGTATAAAACTAGTATTATTTACAACTCCATACATTTGATTGACATTTTTTAAAATAAATTAAGTTTTAATGTATTTTGATTATATTGTATATTTACGGGGTATTTGACCGAACTCGAGTCAAGGTCGAGCACATATTTTGTATTGTCGAATGGCTCGAGATATATGTTAAATTACTAAATAACCTCGTAAATATATGTGCTTAATGGTAATTTTATTTTTCCTCTAAAAATTTTCAAGCCGAGCTTCGTGCTCGAGCGATTGTACTTTTTTATCGAGTGAGCTCGACGATCTCGAGCACGAGCAGCTAAAAAAAGAACCAATCATGCTCGATAAAGCCAATCTTGACTCGACTCGACTCGTTTGCAGCTCTCGTGATAGGACTATAACGTTTAAATTATTAACCAACATGTTTGTTAGGTTAACTAATGCTTTTGTACACGCGCACATGCGCGAATGAAGTCAATTTAATTCATTACAAAGTTGATTTAACAATGGACTTTTTCTTGCGAGTTTGGCAAATTCCGAATCGATTGGCCTGCAGCGACTTCTTTCACCTCCCTCTGGAGTGGCAGTTTGGCTTGCGCATGATTGTATGGGAGTGTCTCACCCACGACAAGTTCTAGCCTAGGCTTTTAGCCTCTTTATTGTACCCAAAAAAAAAAAAAAAACAATGGACTTTGTCTATATATATGATCCTAATATTTACTTATTTACTAATTCAAAAGACAAAAAAAGGTTATCCATAGTAATACATCGATATAGATATGGATTTACAGGTTTCCTCTTAAATAACAATATATAGTTTGCTTAAAATATGTGATAAAAAATCTCAGAAAGCAAAATACCCTCAACCACACCCTCTGCTGATAAAAAAAATAACAAATCCACGAGCTCCTCAAGATCCAAAACAACGTCAAAATCATCATTTCCTTCGACTTCACCACCCACGCACTTCGCTGCATTCCCTCAACGTCACTCAAATCTCGTTTCAAGCCAAATCCATGGCGAAAAAACAAATTGAAACCCATGTGGCTTTGTCTGGGCTCGAGTTGAGTGCCTCACTGACGTCTCCATCACGTAAACAACACAAGAAAAATTGTACTCGCGAAAGCACCGATGGAAGACAATCAAACTACAAATTACAACACATTTTAGTAGAAAATGATGAGATAAAATAGGGGGAACACGAGGAATGATGTAGAGAAAGACAAAGATGTTAAAAGCCAGAACATTGGCTCGGAGTAGCATGGAGGAAAAACACGTTGACAACAACGACGACAAAATGTGTAGCGTGCCTACTAGTGAGTATCAAATTACCTTGAAGAAGACTAATGCTTAGGTGCATTTCTGGGTTAGGACCTTTCCTTATGATCCATGGATACGCCATACGCGTCATTCATTCAATAGAATGTAACCAAACATGAATTTGAACATGACTTTAAACAAGAAATCTCTCATTCCTCTAACAACAATCCTCACAAAAAAAAAAATGATGCAATAATAATATTGAAGTGAACATGAAAGGAACCAGCCTTGGAAAAAAAAACCTTCCAACTTGCATCATTCCTTAAGAATGCTTATATCAAGAAGAGGTAACTTAGGAAAAAAAAAACAAAAACAAAAAACTTAAAGGTCATCTCATCTTATCCCACCCCAGTATACATATATACTCTGGAAAGGGAATACATAAAACAGAAAAAACACTAAAGATTAAAACATTTAATTAGCCAAAAAAAAAAAAAACTATAATGATACACACAAAGTACACCACACCACTCTTTTACAGGCACACACACAGCAACCGACAAAACGAACCCTCACTCTCACTCGTTCTTCCTCGTGCAGTCCTTAGTTGGCCGGGCCTCAAACCCGCCCTTACCCCTCATCTCGAGAGAATACGGCATATAAGTCCCCAATATCCGGTCCCACATCACGAAAAACGGCTGCGAAAAATTATATTTATTCCCATAAAGCTGGTGGTGAATATCGTGGTAGGCCGAGTTATTACTAAAGAAGAAGTGGAAAATGTTCCCGGGGAGCCACAGGCCACAATGATCGTCTACCGTCTTGAGAGTCGCGAACGAGAAGAAGAAAATCGAGGCTCGTGGGGACATGCCCGAGACCAGAAAGGCGAGGGCCCCACCGCAAGTGTCGAGAAGGAGGCCCTCGATCGGGTGGTTGTAGAGAGCGCCGAATGCGTAAGGTACAATGAGTCGATGGTGTTGAGAGTGTATGTGGCGGTACAAGAACTTGTTGTGGTGCATGTATCGATGCATGAAGTACTGCCACGTGTCGAGGACTATCATGGCCACAAGGAATTGGCGAGCGAGCACGATTAGGGAAGGAGAAGTCGGCTCCTGTGTTTGAGTCGGGTGGTTCGAGTCGGGGCTTGTGACCTGAAAATGTAAGAGGTGAGTTTAGTTCGCTTCTGTGTGAAATACACGAATTTGTATACTTGTCTTGAGTGTAATATTATGATGAAAATGATGAGATATTCCGAGTTGCCATCACTGAACCTTTAGTGTCAATGGTAGTAACCAAAATAGATACCTCCAAACTTAGGCTCAGGCTATGTTTGGTAAAACTAGTTTATAGCTGAAAAGCTAACTGCTTATACGTGATTTTCGAGCTTATAGTTGAAAAGCTAGCTTATATAATAAACGTTTTGAGTAAAATTAGTTGTTGTAATATAAATTTCAACGAGCTTATTTGAAAGCTACCCAAAGAAGCTTATGAGATAAACAAACAAAGCTTATTTGGATATAGGAAGCTTATAAGATAACCAAATAAGCTATAAATGACCAAGTCCGGATAATCAAATCTTGAGATGTCAGTATAAACGCATTGCATGGCACAACCTGACATGACGTGTTCACGAAAACCGTGGTTCAATTTTTTCTTGTTCCCCAAACTTGCAGCAAAAACTGTAAATATAAACAGATGAATGACACATTTTATGTTAATATTACGAGTGACGAGATTCTGTGGGCGGTGGGCCAAAACCAAAGCAGAAAGAGGAAACTTTTCCAAGGACCCAAGTTAGACAAAATACAACCAGGTAATGGTATATCCTTTTTTTTCTATGATTTTATGACTAAAATAAAACCCAGAGGCATGTTAACAAGCAATCCAGATTGTGATAAGATAGCAATCTTCGAGAAAAAACTGTTGTTTCTATTAACATTACAATTAACCAATTCAACTTACAGCATGACAAGTTGGTTAAGTTACGATTTAGTTGTTAATCGTATTGCATATGCTAATAGAAAAAAATGAGTTGAAGAATCAATAAGAATAATGACCATGCAGAAAAGGCTGATCAGCGAGTACATTAATAAAGTACAATCACGCCTTCATTGGCACATGGTAGCATTAACGTGCAAACAGTAAAAAAGGACTTGGAAGAAAAGAGAAACCATTAATCGTGTTAACCTTAAAAAAGGTGGGTCAAGCACAGTTGGCAATTTTCTTGCCCCAAGGTTTTATTGTGTGAAAACATACCGAAACTTTTGTGAACATTAATTGCCAAATCAGAGTAATAAAAATTAGAAATTTCCATAAAGGTAAGGCATTTGACGTATTCATGTCGGCAGCAAAAACAAAAAACAACGGGACCAAGAATCAAACAGAACACGACAAATGAACAAAATTTATTAACTAAATCATAAAAAAAGTACATGGCTTTAAGTCCTAACAAGTGTCCAGTCCCCTAATAGTAGCCAAATTCCAGACTCGCAGTCTTAAAACTTCTAGAGTTTGTAAAGAACACTTGCTGCAAATTACCAACCTTGCTAGTAACGACAAGAAGATTCTATGTTCCAAGTATTAGCATGATCACACAAGGGTATTTTCCAGCTGATATCTTAATATCTAATTCTAAAACTTTACGTGGGATTTTAAGACCACATTACTGAAGCCAAACAGCTTTTTGCATTTTGGAAATTGCTTGTAAAGACAATTTCTAAACATAGCTCATAGTGTCTAGATCACATATATCGACATCAAATTAAGGGCATTTAACGTAGAAACAGAATCATACAGATTAGGCACGGAGACTAGAACCTTATCATACCCTCCTTTACTCCGAAAAAAAGCAAGAAGACAACTCGATTAAGCAGGACCTTTTATTTACTGTCCAAAAAAAGCAAGAAGACAACTCAATTGAGCAGGACCTTTTATTTACTGTCCAAATATTCAAGGCTTCTGCAGACTCGACAAGAAGCATACCATGAAGCCACATGTCCTATAGACAGATTTGAATACAAAATTACTTACAACGAGATACTATACCACCCACTCGAGATACTATACACGCATCATCCCCTTGATCAATCACAACTACCAAAGGTAATCACGCAAAGTTTTCAAAATACCACACGAAAGTAGAACCAACACACACACACACACATACACACACACACACAAAAACCCACAAGGGCTTCTGGAGACAAGAAGCATACCATAAAAGTCACATGTCACTATAGACAGATTCGAATACCATTTCACTTCGAACGGTGTACCATACCACCCACTAGTGAACAAAAAATGACATAATCTCTTTTACTACACACATCACCCCCTCGATCAAGCACAACTTCCAAAGGGATAGAACAAATTTTTCAAAAACCACACGAAAATAAAACCAACACACACACAAAAACCCATATGCCCATCCTCTCGAAAAACAAAAATACGCATCCATAGCCAAAACATACAACACAAATGATCCACAAAGCCCAAAAAAAAAATTCAACTTTACAAACAAACGAGAATTAAAATCCAATGAATAAAAAAGGGAAAAAGCTTACAGCGAACAGTATTGTGGCCACAACAGCCTGAACCGCCTGCTGGAGGAGCACCCCTTTAATGACCTCCCTCTTTGAGACCAAATTCTTCTCATCTTCATCCTTCCTCGTGTGCAGCCTGTAAATATCGAGCGAGCCCAGCAATACGTACAATCCCGAATACACCCAGTACACGATTATCGGCGCCACGGTCCCCAGCAGCTCGTCCGACAAATTCAAGCCCAACATCCCTTTGTAATTTCAGAACAATCCGAGGGTTTGCGTCCGGACAAAATTCGGAAACCTTGAATACGAGAAAACCAATAAGAAAGAAATCGAACGACAAACCCTAGAATTGAATGAAGAAGGTGGGATCAAATCGACCTCTCGCAGGGTGAATCAGTATTTGAGGTACGCTGGGATTTTTATACCGATTTTTGGTTCTCCTTGAACAAGGAAAACACTTCGAAAAAAGAAAAAGAACTTCTTTTTTTTTTTTTTTATGTGTGTTTGTGTTTGGATTTTCTATATTTAAAAATTAATTTTCCTCGCAAATGTTATGATCTCGTAACGAAACCCTCTTGTCGCATGTTTTAACCATTCATCTACCATTTTATGGGCTGCTTTAACCGTTAGATCATCTAACCTTTACAGAACCATCTCGTCGAGAGTTCTAACTGTTGGATACAAATATAGTTAATATAAGATAGATGATCTAACGGTTAAAATAATTAACGGAATAGTCCATAACGAGATCATAATATTTCCTGGTCATTAGATATTTTGTTGGGTACAGCTAGCTAATAAGTTTACATACCTTTTTTTTATATAAGTAAATAAATTTTATAGATCAAAACTGATTTTACATCGACCGTCTCGCGGCACACAAGAGCAAAGTGGGTAACCACAATCCGGTCCCTCACTCGCTAATCAAAGTGATGAGCGGCAAACCACAGTTCAGTTGCTAAACTCAAACTAAAGTGGAACCGAAAATCAAAATGTCGTGGGACACGAAAGCCATTTTCGAGGGCTTTTCCCTCCATGTCGGTAAAGACATTCGAGTACAAAGTGAAAATATTCCGGTAGACGTGGGTTGGAATATATACTTGTACTATCTAATTTTATAGTTTTATTTATGTTGATTTTTAAAATATATTTCTTGTAAAACAAGTACAACATGCTAAGTCAACCTAATTAATGATCTTTTGTAATAATTTTTTTTTTTTAAAAAAAAAAAAGAGGATAAGATATTTTCAAAAGAGTTGAATTTGGGGCCTGCCATTACTGACTTTTGAAATATTCCTCATTATTATATGGCATTTGTCCTTGGTCCATGGGAATAATTATTTCATGGTACTTGTTATTTTATATGTTTCAATGTAACTTTATGGTTATTTTTAATATTCTAACTCTTAATCTATATATATATATATAATTGCTAACATGTAGTATTTAATAAAACCTATTTAATAACATCTCTAAATTTTTTTTTTTCCATTTTCTGTTACAAAATTTATCATTAATAATTTTTTACTTCTCATATTAATAAATCCTATTGAGTATAATCATGTATGTTTCTATTATATTATATAATAGTTATTGTTAATACCAACTAATAATAATTCACAATAAAAATAAATTACATAATTATAAACAATTGTTTGAAGTTATTTATTTTAACATCAATGTTATCTTTTCTTTTGTATCTCATGAAAAAAATTTCTTTAAAAACAATTAATAAATTGTTTTAATAGCATAGTCAAACAAATTTAGAAGCTTATAAACAATTATTTTGTAATAATAATAATAATCAGACTGTTATTCTCTAATGATAATAAATAATTGTTCATAATAATAAAATCGTTAATTTATTTTTCCTAATGATCAAATTTTTGAAAATGTAATATGTTCATTATCTAGAATTTTAATATTAAATACTCGCATATTACTTATAATAGTTTATGTACATCTGTGCACATGATATCTACTAGTATATATAATTGCTAGCTAACCAATTAATTTTACCTAATAAATAAAACCTATCAAATTATACCTAAGTGGCACTATTCACATTTCTCCCCCAAGATCGGTTACAAATGAATTATTTATCATGCTTTAATTACCTTCTATAATCACTAATGAATTATTTATCATGCTTTAATTAGCTTTTATAATCACTAAAACTAATAAGTTTTAAAAGTCTTTAGATGTTGTATATGTGTAATTTTTTGGAGTGTTGTTTCAATTTTAATTGGTGACATGATATGCATTTAAACATATTTTTTGTCGAAAAAAAAATTACAAATTCCTAAAATTTATAATTAGTCAATACACAAAAAATAAATTACATATCAAATTAAAATCCAGTAAACACAATAAAAGAAATTTAACATTCCAGCTCTTTTATTGTAAAATCCTGCCTGCAATATAGAAAAAGAGAAAACATTAATAATTGTGAAATTTATAATATCAATTAATTTACATTACAAAATAAAAATGAACGCTTTGACCCTATACAAGGTACATAATATCTCATTAAATAAGGCAATTAAAATACAACATAATTACGAAATTAAAACAATTAATGTAAAATCAGGAAGAAAAAATAAAAAAATAAAAAATCATATTATACAAAGATTCTCAAACAATCATTTTCAATTATTCGTGAGCATCAATCATGAAATTTTTGTAATTAAATATAGTTTATACACACAATTATCATTAATTTGATGTAATTAAATAATTTTTACTGAATAATACACAACAATTTTCAGCATCAATCATGGAATTAATACACATGTTTTCCCCCTATAAATACATAACCATTAATCAAATTATAATCACTTCAGTTCAAAAATTATATTCACCTTCATTTCAGAAATACAGTCACATAAAACACACAACTAAGCTCCAAATGACTACTTACTTTGATAATCTTACTTTTTTTTGCTAAGAGCAAGAACAAAACAACCATTTTGAAATTGATTCGGTTTTATCCTAAAAAAAATAAAAAGGAAGAATCAAGCCTAGAGTTTTTTTTTCATGATGTCAAGGTAGAAATTATATTTATATGTGTCTCTTATTAATTTTTTCAGAATTGGTCATGAGCGATGAGGAAATAAAGAATCTCGCTTGGCAGAGGTCGAAAAGATTTTGCGGCGACGTGGGATGAGTTTACGTGATTATGGTACAATGTCGTTTCCTGTTCTCGATCGTAATGAGGCATCCACGAACAGACTTGTGATGGACGAGTTGAATTACGATCGTCGTGCACTATTGATTGAGAATGAGGAATCGGTTGCCAACATGACTGATGAGCAGCGCAATGTTTATGGCTCGATTATGGACTCGGTCTACTATAGCCACGGAAGCATCTTTTTTGTTTATGGTTACGGCGGCACCGGTAAAACATATATCTGGGGGGGCGTTGTCTTCTGGTTTGAGGTCGAAGGGTGAAATTGTGTTGAACGTTGCATCGAACGGTATCACGTCACTTTTGCTTCCCGGTGGACGGACTACCCATTCACAATTCAGAATCCCGATAAACCCAACTAAACGGTCGACATGTGACATTAGCCAGCAGAGTCCATTGGCCGAACTTATTATACGTTGTCGGTTGATCATTTGGGACGAAGCCCCGATGATGAATAAATATTGCTTTTAGGATGTTGACAACACCTTATGAGCCTTAATGCAAGTAGTGGATCCATCGAGGAAAAATCTCCCTTTTGGCGGCAAGTCTGTTGTATTTGGTGGCGATTTAAGACAGATACTCCCGGTTGTGCCTAAAGGCACTCGAAGTGACATAGTGAATGCGACCATCAATTCGTCCAGCTTATGGAGGGACTGTATCGTTCTGAGACTTACTCAGAATATGAGGCTTCGAAGCCTTGGTAGGGGTGGTGAGTACGATGAGTTGAGGATTTTCTCGGAGTGGCTTGCAAGCATTGGCAACGGTACTGTCGGTGGACCGAACGATGGATGTGATGACATCGACATTCCTGACGATATTCTTCTGAAATCACAAGGTGATCCTATAGCTTCTATTGTTGAGAGTACGTACCCAATGTTTAGGAGTTCGGGCGACGATCTTAGCTAACTGAAGGTCAGAGCTATACTTGCTCTCATCCTTGATGTTGTTGAGTCCGTCAATGAATACATGAGCTCATTGAACTCCTTTGAGGGAAGAACTTATTTGAGTTCAGACACCGCTTGCAAGTCAGATGCTGGATATGACTATCTTCACGATCTTCACACTCCTAAATTTCTCAATGGAATTAAGTGCTCGGGACTTCCCAATCATAGATTGCACTTGAAGCCATATCATATAATGTAGAATTTTAACCGGTGCCAGAGCTGGTGATAAGGTTCTTATTCATAGGCTCACAATCATATCATCCGATTGAGGATACCGTTCAAGTTTCAGCACAAACAGTTCCGTCTTATAGTTTCATATGCTATAACAATCAATAAGAGTCAAAGTCAGTCACTGTCGCACGTCGGCTTACTATTGAAGAGCCTTGTATTTAGTCATGAGCAATTATACGTGACACTTTCTAGAGTAACGAGTCGGAGGGGTTTGAAGATTCTGATTTGTGTTGATGGAGATTCTAGCGATAATAAAATCATGAACGTTGTATATAAAGAAGTGTTTAATAATATTTAGATTTTTTTCTTGGGCTTTTATCAAGTGATTATGTTAATATTTTTACTATTGTTTACAATTTATTTTATTTTTTTCATCTATCATATAGCATTCCGTGAAAATGAAAAAAAAAATTGATTAGCTTTCCGTGCAAATGCACGGGTTGCAACTAGTGTTTATTATCAACGAGAGCTTTTATTTTATACCTGTCAATTAATCACCATGTTTTGCATATAGTTATTTGTGTTATGAATTATTTGTTATAAAATAATATATGTGAATGACTATTTTGCCCCCGATGTAATTGTATTATTACGGTTGTGCCATCAGAAGTTTCTTATAAATAGGAGCTTCAGTTATAATGAAAATTGTACCTAAGAGAAATATTTTCTCTATTATCTCTCTTTCTCTCTAGTTTTATAACACGTTATCAGCACGAGTCTCTACCCTCTAGAGCTCGATTTGTAATATAACGAGAGTATGCTCTACAGTTGCGTCTTGTAGACGATCTTCTGTACCAGAAATCGAATTATTACAAAACGATTATTTCCTTCAACCAATTTGAAGCCATAAACTCTTAATTTTCCATTTTCTACCATTGGTCATTAGCTACCCAAAAACAACATGAAATGATAAAATACTCCCACCGTTTCAAACCCCAATATCAACCACAAAATATAAAAATATAAGTTTGCCATGACACTCTCTACTCTCCTCAAAGCTCCAAAAGCGTAATTTGTAATCAGCCAAATCTCATTCTAATTCGCCAAGTAGCGATGATCCGCCTTTTGTGTGGTGTAACAGCACGTAGCCCCACAAACCGAACTTTCTCGGATCCGAAATTGAAAGGTATGGTTATTTCTAAAAAAATTGAAAATCTGTGAGAGGGATAGAAGTTTGATTAATTGAAAAGAATATTTGTAGAAGAAAAAAAATTGAAATTAAGAACAAAGAAAGAAATCTAGGTGTATCAGATTCGGTATTACAACTAATGTTAACATCTGATATAATAAAGATAACTTGGTGCAAAAACAAGTTGACGAACAGTGGGATTGGGAGATTTGAGGGTTATGAATGTCTGCTATGTTCTAAGAATGAAAAAATAAAAAATAAAAAAAAATATATATTTTGCTCCATTGTGTGGTATGCGTATATGGTGGGAAGGAAGTAATAAAACAAT
>CACSLK010024540.1:17262930-17278201 GCA_902706635.1 Striga hermonthica | reverse complement strand
CGTAAAAGGATCAGCTAGGTTGTCTTCTGATGCAATCTTGGTGATCTCAACTTCTCACTCTACTTGATGCATTGTTTGTCCCATCATTTAAGTTTAATCTCATATTTGTCTCCAAACTGGCTTCGGCAAACAATTGTGTTGTTCAATTTGTGTCATCACATTGCATTTTACAGGACTTGACAACACACAAAATGATTGGTTCTACTGACTTAAAAGATGGCCTCTATCATCTAACACTCCCTACATTATCTGTTCATTCCATTTTTTATGCCCATGTATCTTCTGTTTGCAATTTAAATGTAACCTTACCTTTACCTGTAAATTCTGTTTCTGAGCATAATGTCTTGTGGCATAACAGACTAGGCCATCTTTCATACTCAAAACTGTTGCAATTACCTATATCTAGTAATAAATGTAAGTCATTGCAGAACTTACCATGTGATGTTTGTCATTTTGCAAGGCAAAAGAGACTTCCATTTTTCTGTTAGTCAATCTATTTCTAATTCTATCTTTGATCTCATTCATTGTGATGTTTGGGGACCATTTTCTATTACTTCTCATGAAGGCTATAGATATTTTTTAACAATTGTTGATGATTTCAGCAGAACTACTTGGATTTGTCCTCTTAAGTCCAAATCTGACACAAAAACCTCTTTACAAAACTTTTACAAAATGGTCCTCACACAATTTGAAAAGAAAATAAAAGTTCTTAGATCTGACAATGGCACTGAGTTTTTCTGCATGACTTTTACTTTGATTATGGCATTATCCACCAAACCTCATGTGTGGAAACACCAGAACAAAATGGCAGGATTGAAAGGAAGCATCAACACCTATTACAGGTAGCAAGAGCTATACTTTTTCATGCACAATTACCATTACCCTTCTGGATAGATTGTGTTATGTCTGCTGCACACATCATCAATAGAATTCCATCTGTCATTTTGCAAAATAAATCTCCATATGAGCTGCTTTATAATAAACTGCCATCTTATGATCATTTAGAGTCATTGGTTGTTTATGTTATGCATCCACTCTTCATGCAAATAGAACAAAGTTTGATCATAGAGCACAAAAATGCATACTTCTTGGATATCCTTTTGGTTGTAAAGGTTACAAGCTTTACAACCTACATACCAAGAAAATACTAACTTCCAAAAATGTGCAATTCTATGAAAATGTACTTCCTTTTACAGATTCTTCATCTTCATCTGATACTGAGTTACTTTTCTCACAACCCAATACCTTTGATTTCACTGATTCCACTCAGCAACCAAATCCTCTCAATACTTATGCTCAGAATCTAACCATTTCTAGTACAACACCTACTACTGTTCCTCCAACAAACATCACTACTCCATCTCCACAGGCACCAACTAATCAACCTTCCACATCCATTAATCCTCCTACTTCTCCTCCAAGAAGAAGATCTACCAGAATCATCAAACCTCCTGCCTATCTTGATATTTACCAACACTCTATATCCTCATCCAATAATAACCCTGCAGCAAATTCATTATGCACATCTGGAACATCTAAGTATCCTATATCCTCATATTTGTCCACTGCATCTTTATCTGCAAATCATAATTGTTTTACTGCATCAATCTCTTTACTAACTGAACCCAAAACCTATGCTCAAGTTACACATGATCCTCAATGGCAACTTGCCATGAGAAAGGAACTTGATGCACTTGAACAAACTAATACCTGGATTCTAACTGATCTTCCAAAAGATAAACATTGCTTAGGTTGTAAATGGGTATTTAAACTGAAATATAAATCTGATGGTAGTCTAAAGAGATATAAAGCTAGACTAGTGGCTAAAGGCTACACACAGGAGGAAGGCATAGATTACTTTGAAACCTTCTCTCCTGTTGCCAAGATAACTACTGTCAGATTTATAGTTGCACTTGCATCCATCAAAAACTGGTTTATTCACCAACTTGATGTCGATAATACATTTTTGCATGGTGACTTAGATGAAGAGGTCTACATGAAACCTCCTCCTGGCTATTGCAAACCTAATGATACAAGGGTTTGTAAGTTAATTAAAAGCCTATATGGCCTTAAACAGGCTTCTAGGCAATGGTTTTCCAAACTAACTCAATGTTTACTTGCCTATGGCTTCACTCAATCTATAGTTGATTGCTCTCTGTTCACCATGCATTCAGATTTTGCATTCACAGCATTGTTAGTATATGTTGATGACATTATCATAACAGGAAATAGCATCTCTCATATTTCTGCTATTAAATCTCATCTTGATTCCTTTTTCACCATCAAAGATTTGGGTTATCTGAAATACATCTTAGGGCTAGAGTTTGCTCATTCTAAACAGGGCATTAACATGTGTTAAAGAAAGTATGCCCTGGATATTTTGACAGACACTGGGTTTTTAGGCTGTAAACCAGCTAACACACTCATGGACCCAACTTTAAAACTGAAATCCTATTCTAAGAATGACACCCTTACTAAACCAACTGAATACAGAAAATTAGTTGTTAGGTTGTTATATCTTACAATTTCCAGGCCAGATATTGCTTACAGTGTACAGACCCTCAGTCAATTTCTATCAAAACCAACATCACAGCATCTCTCTACAGCACATAGAGTGCTCAGATATATCAAGGGCACTACAGGTAAAGGTATCCTTTTCTCCAGATCTTTTGATTTACAATTAAAAGCTTTTTGTGATAGTGATTGGGCATCTTGTATTGAAATTAGAAAAAGCATTACTGGTTTTTCAATTTTTTTGGGAAATTCCTTAATTTCTTGGAAATCCAAAAAGCAATCCACTATTAGCAGATCTTCAGCAGAAGCTGAATACAGAGCAATTGCCTCAGTTTCTTGTGAAATTCAATGGTTACTGTATTTATTTGATGATTTCAAAATACCACATGCCCTTCCTGTTTCTTTATTTTCTGATAGCAAATCTGCAATTGCTATTGCCACTAACCCTGTTTTCATGAAAGAACAAAACATATACAAATTGATTGTCATCTGATTCGAGAGAAAGTGGCTCAAGAAATCATCAAACTGCAGCATATTTCATCCAAAGATCAAGTTTCAGATATTCTCACAAAGCCTCTACCTGGTCCTGCTTTTTCTTTTCTGATTTCCAAGCTAAGCATGCACAATATCCATGTTTAGCTTGCGGGGGGTATATGTATATAGATTAGGATTAGAGTTTATGTAAAGTTGCTATAGCAACTATAGGATATTTTGTAATATTAGAATTCATGTACAATTGTTGTGTGCAACTATAGGACCTTTATGTAATTTACATTAATACCCCCTGTAACCCTAGGTATATATACATTATTGAACACCATTGTACATCATTATTCATTTTCCCGATTTTATGTTCAAGAACAATCTTTACCTTCATCTGTCTTCTCTCTCTCAATAATCTTAATCATCGATCTTCATATCTATAATCTGTAATCCAACATATCCTCAATATTATTAATATAATAATATAATAGCAATCAATCGTTCTCACACATCACATTAAATTTAATTCATTAATCATTATGTCATATAATTCTAATTAAATATCACTTTCAATCAATTTCTCTCGTATTTTAACATCACATCAACAATGATTAACCAAAAAAAAAAATAATCAAAACTACAAAATTCTATAAACCAGCAGACCCTAATTGTCGTGTTTAGTTGATTTGATTAATTGCTTTTGTTATTTTTTAATCATTTCTTCATAAAATATGGTTCTTTTGATTTCTTTTAAAATTAAGGATTTTTTTTTTTTTTATTTTATGTAAAAGGCTAATCAAATGAATTTGTTACCAACGTAACTAGTAAATTTGTAATTAGTCCAATAAAAGCTTTCGCGCGGCCCCAATAATTGTTCACATGACCAAGAGCCTTTAGACAAGATGTTGACACGTGGACGAAGGACATTGGTTGCCTTTGAGCCTCGATATGAATTATTATTCAAGTGTTTAGTGCAAGCTAGAATCTTACTGTGGGTTGAAACACACCATAGTGGAAATTGCTTGGCTTTGAAGATTGTTTTTGTCTTATAATTCAACACATTTATAAGCAATTCTACGATATATATCAGTGTTTTTCAACCCAGACCGGCCCAGCGGGTCGACCCGGGACCCGGTCGACCCGGAGCCAGACCGGTCCAGGTGTGCTAATTAGACCGGATAACAAATGAATCGGTCAAAACCCGGTCAACCCGGCCTTGACTCGGGCGACCCGGGGCATTGACCCGGCCGGGTCAACCCGGTTGACCCGGTCCCTACATATATTTTAATTTTTTTTATTTTTTTTTTATTTTTTTAAAAATAAAACTATGTATATATATTTATATGGTAAATATTTATTATTAAAAAAATATTATTATCACTTTAATATACAAATTTTACATACAAAACATTTAATTTTGTTATTTTATGTATATTTATATGACAAAATACTATATATATATAATTTTAAAAATTTTAAAATTAATTATCCGGTTCAGCAATTGACCCGGTGACCCAGCGGTTGAACCGGTGACCCGGTGACCCGGAGACCTTCCCGGGTCAATCACCGGGCCGGGTTTAAAAACTATGATATATATTACTCAATGTCCCCAAAAGGTGATTAGTGCACGTGCTTCTGTTTAACAAACAATATACTCCCGTTTACTATTAGATGTCGTTTTGACTTTTTTGATTCATCCAGTTTACTATGTTTCTAGACATATTATTATCTAGATACATAGCAGAGAGGATGTACCGAAAAAGTCAAAGCGACATCTAATAGTAAACGGAAGGAGTATATAATCTCTCATGTTTATAATACCTATTTATTATTGAGAATTTTGATTTTGTAGTTGGATTTTTCACTTTTAGTATGGATTCAAATTCGATTTAATTTCGATTACCTATGAAGTATCGGGACATAATGAGTTCAAATGTTTTGAACGTTCGCTCGTGAGTTTGCTAGTTATTAATACAAACTGAACAATCGTAACATATGTGATCATATTGTGAGCTAAATTTTAAGATTATTAAATCATACTTTTATCACAATAAAAGTATAAAAATTTTGTATTAACTATAAGCTTACAATATTATATTAATTAACTAGCATATAATTTTGTACCATATCTACAAACATTCCTTAAGCATACATTTTTGCATACATAAGCTTTTTGATTGTTTTATTAATTCCATAAAAAAAAAAAGCTAAGAACCTTTTATATTTTAATTATTTATAAAGAATGGTATTAATTAATACATTATAATGCGCACTAGAAAAGTGATTCTTTGCATTTTTCTTGAAACGTTATTATGATACGAATTAGGGAAGTGATTATTTTCGTCATTCAAATAATTTATATAACTATTCGTGAAAATAGGACCACTATAAAACAAAAATATCAAATTCCATTGAAAAATTATGTAAAGAAAAATTATAGCGGATATTACAATGTCGATCAACACCGATTTTTTTCATTAGAAATTATGTTCTTTTCTTAAAATTTTAGTTGAAATTTGACGATTTCAGCAAAACTTTTACCATCAATTCCAAGTTCCAACAAAATATTATCATTAAAATTACCATTGAAATTCTATCATAATATTGAAATTTGATAATTTTCCAATAAAGAGCGATACTCTCACGATTATGTATTTAAAAATTTAGTTATCTATTCACTTTATTATTATTATTATTATTATTATTATTATTATTATTATTATTATTATTATTATTATTAGGAAAATATGAAAACGTTACGACTTACGAGGTCAATGAAATCCCCATCTAAGTCATTAATGAAGATCATCAAATTGGGAAGTGCGCCGAAAATGTCACATTAGTGATAAAATCACATGACATTAACATTAGTCAAAAGTTAATTATAAAAGTTAATTCACAATATTTGCTAATTAAATACTAGTACAAATTAAGTGGGGGATTAACTAAAAGCTAACTCATGCGGACATTCTCCACACACACACACCTATATAATTAATCTCTCTTTATTTTTATTTTTATTTTTTTTTTAGCCAGTCACGGTATTTGGAGCTATGTCCCGATTAATCCGTTGTTCGACCCGGGCCGCACACCTGGCAATGGTGGATGAGTCTTCCAGCAAGGGTTTTCTACATTCACAAGGACTCGAACCCGAGAACTTGCTTAAGCGACATCAAACTGCTTACCACTTGAGCCAACCTCGTTAATAATTAATCTCTCTTTAACCTATATGTTTAGTAGTATATTAAAAGGTTAATTAAAGTACTAAAGCTTTTCTTTCCCGAAAGAGAAACTCGTGAGAAGATGATCATAATAAAAAAAAAATATATATATATTTTATTTATGTGCTTTAAGCATCACCGGCTCGCGATTAGAGGCGGGCACGTGCGGGGCACGTGACTCGAGGAGCGAGATAGACACGTGTCGCATGACTATTGGGTGAACACGAGAACGTGAATTTAGGGTTATATTAAGTTATTATATATAGTATCTCTATATAGATACGCATTGAGTTTCTTAGAAAGTTCTTGCCATTTAAATAAATAAAATGATTTTTATTTTTTTTAAAAAAAAATGATTTTATTTTGAACAAATACTTTTCAAAATATTGCTTTTAGCAAAATTTTAATAATTGATTTTAATAATAATAATTGATTTTATTAAATGATTTTAACAATTGATTTTATTAAAGGTTGAAGATTGGATCGAATTACCAACATGGGTTGGTTCAAGTGGTAAGCAGCTTGATGTCGCTTAAGTAAGGTCTCGAGTTCGAGTCCTTGTGGATGTAGAAAATCCTTGTTGGGAGACTCACCCACCACTGCTAGATGTGCGTTCTGGGTCGACCAACAGATTAGTCAGCGCATAGCTCCGAATACCGTGACTGGTAAAAAGAAAAAAAATAAGATTGGGTCGAATTTGTAAAAGGTAAGGGTCCGCCAATGACGTGCGCGGGACGGAAAAGCATTTTGGTCGCTACACGACGCCGTTTAAGTCGTGCACGCAATTAAATAATTTTTCTCAAAAAGTTACACTTATAATTTAGCTTCGGCGTGTTGGTCTATAGATATATGTCAATTTTCTTTTTACAAATATAAATTATGATTGGATACAAATTATTTTTGTTAAATATATTTTTTAATTTAGTTTATTTTTTTCTTCAATTTGATTAAAAAAAACTATTAAGATTTTACGTATATATAATAAAATTAAAATATAATATCACAAGATCGTTTATATATGAAAATAGACCAAGTTTATAAGACTATTGAGCTACTCCTCTTGTCACCAATTGGTTTTGTGATGAAATTTCACTTGGGCTTCATTTAAGCTTTTCTGTTATTATCTGCATGGATTCTTACATGGTATCAGAACCGGTTCTATGTAGGAACGTGCGATGACGTACTCGTTTTCCAGCCCAAGTAATATTCTAACAAAAAAGAAAACAATATAAGGACAAAAATATATTATAACAAAGATCTATGTACGTATAAGGAAATTACATATCGAGTTGAGTCACATTGACAAAGATAGTTAATATCTTATTGTTTACATATGTTTAGATATTGAATTGAAAAGTTTGAATAGAATGTTTCTTTAACATGCAATCGACATTTTTTTTTTAATTTTTTGTCATGCATTCGTAATCACATACGCATTTATACAAAATATGGGCACCCATTTAATTTATTTTACAATAAAATAAAACAGCCAAATATATACAAAATCTTGAAAATTGACCCAACTGTAAGCGTCCGTACAAGCATTATATTCAACAATATTGTGCAGCTTGTGGAAAAGATGAATTTAGGCATAATAAGTTGGACTTTTAAATTTTGTTAAGTAAATTATATAATGGAGAAAAAAAAAAATAAAGGGGCAATTAATTAATACCATCAAAAGGGCAAAAAATATCACATCAATGAATGAGTTTAACAACAATAGCAAATGACAATAATGGTATAGTAATATATAAGTTTATAATAAAATACAAGCTGGATGCCAAATATTAGATATATCACAAAAAGATGAGAATGCAATATAATTTCTTTTCCACACGTCTATTAGATTTTCACACACAAGAGAACATTCCTTGTGGAGTATGTAATGTGAGAAACGTCAGAGTTTGTAGCCATTACATCATCACGTATCCGACATAACGGTTTCGTAACGAGACAGTAGCATCTCCCCTGTACTGTTCAATTCTAATATATTATGGCAAAAAAACGTGGCTCAGATTAAAAATAAGAAAATTTAACCATTTATGTATTTTCTATTGTCAATTATTCCAAATTTTTAATTAGTTAGATAGTAGTTTCTTCATAACCACTTTTTTCTTACGACCCTTCATTAATTTTTTTCTTTATTCACAATTAATTTGATTTATTTCGACATTATAAAGTTTTGTGTATATCATATAATTGAATTTTTTTTTTATCTCAAACGACAAATAATTGAAAAAAAAAAGTGCAAATTGTTACCCAATAAAAAAATTACAAAAAAAAAAAGAAAAATGGTAAAATATATCCATCAGAGTTAGGCTGATGTGATGTTTGTTTGTTTGAATAGTGAAAAAACATTAAATATATAGAAATCCACGTATTAATTTCATTTATATCAGCACACTGTTTTACCAAACCATCAAAATCTTCAACAAGAATTTTAATTATATCTTTTAACTGTTACATCTTCAATATATAATTTCACCTTCATAAACTTTATAAATGTCTCGTTGTCATTATATCATTTTCTTTATATTATAGTACCAAATAACATAATTTTTTAATCAATAATTATTGCAAAAATACAAAACATTTATTCAATTTGCTCAACTTCTTCCTTTCCCTATACAATTTGAATTCACATTTTTCATCATTTAAGCTAAGCCACTTTTTACATTAATTCAGAATGTGCTGAACTTAACTGGCTGGTTCGCATGATTCGAGATCCTATGTGACAGAATTACATTATTCGTTATTAGGCTTGGATAGATTTTAATTACTTCCAATCCAAAAATTAATTAAGTTCGAATTATCCATAAATATGTTGATTATTCATGTTCATGTTATATGTTTTAATTGTATTTTAATATCATTTTTTATTATATGCATTGAATTATAAATGTATTTTATAAATTTAACTTTTGTAGTGTTTATCAGTTTTACATAATTACACAAATTTATTTCAATAAAGTTTCTGATTTGAAATTTATCACCTGAAATTATACTCCGTCATATAGTCACGCTCAAATGATAACCATAGTGAGTCAAATTAATATATTTATGTAGATAAAATAATTTATGTCAACAATTAATAGCATTGGCCCCTATTTTGGTGTTGAAAGTTGAAACCTACTGTTCTAATGAATTGTATTAAAGGTGGTCAAAGCGAAAATTTGTGGTGGAAACTTTTATTTCAATTTATTGAGGATATTTATTGTCCATCCTTTTTTTTTTTTTTAACAACTTAAAATTGATAATGTCTTATGCTAGATTGACATATTTTTTTCACAAATAAACACATTTTCATTAAGACTATGTTTGGTAAAACTAGCTGATAGCTGATAAGCTAGCTTATAGCTTATATGTAATTTTTGTATAGCTTATAGCTTATGACTTATAGCTGAAAAGCTAAATTATATGATAAAAGATGTTTGGTAAATTAGTTGATAAGCTAGCTGAAATAAAAAATTCAACTAGCTTATTTGAAATGTTACCTAAAGTAGCTTATGAAATAAGCTCGAACTTTTTAAAAAAGCTCGTCCTACCAAACGAGACTTATTTTAAACAAGAAGTTTATAAGCTAACCAAATAAACTATAAGCTAGCTTATTTGGCTACCAAACATACCCTAAGAAATGATATACTTTGAGAAACAAAATAAATAAAACCATAACATTTAATAGTATAAGTATACATATATTTTGATTCACTCAAGTTTGACGATCAGCGTAATGGTTAAGTCGTCTCGCACAGAATTTTGTGAACTAAAATTTATTAACAAATTATGAATTAGTAGGCAATGAAATAGGATATTGCATTTTTTTTTTCAATTCTAACCGATTGGATTCATTTATTTTTTCACAAAAATTTTTTCATAATAATTTTTTTTTTTTTAAAAAAAATATTTATTTTATCTCGTTTTTTTCTATATAAATTTCACTAATATAATTAAAAATAATAAAAATTATTATTATATATTTTTCAACAAAAAAATTATTCATATATTCACATATTTTTTTTTTTAACTATTGAGACATAACATTGCATCACCACCAAAATAATTTTAATAATTACGTATTTATCTTATATTCTTATTGTATTCACCTTGTCAAATCCGAAAATAATGATTTTGAAGCATATATTTTAATAATGAAAGAGATTAAAAAAGTCAATAATTTGGATCTCAACTTTTTTTGAAAATTTAGATAGATGTGACAAAAAGGTTAAGTGTGTGTTTGGAAACACTTTTGAAATGGGCTTCTAGACTTAAAAGTCCATCTGAATAATTTTAGGGTGTTTGGTGATTTATATTGAATGCACTTTTGAGAAAAGTCACTTCTCAATAAGTCCATTTTGTAGAAGTGAGAATTAGCTACTTCTAAAATCTATTTCACAATTATTCCCAATAAGTAACTAAAGCACTTATTTAAAATGAGATTCACCAAACATATGTGAAAATTGTGTAAGAACTTTTGTAAATGCACTTAATGAAAAGTCCATTTTTAAGATGGACTTTTGTAGAACAAGTGCGGGTATCCGCCGAAACCCGAAACTAAAGTCCGAACCGAATATGTACCCGACGACGTTGACACACGTGTCGGCACCGGCTACCGCCTGTTGCCGGTGGTCCTCCTCCACCCATGAGCTGTAAAGTGGGTCCCACACCACGCCTCTTCTATTTTCTCAACTAAAAAGCTAAAAAGTGCCGTTTTTTTTCATTTTCGAAAAAAGAGATTATTGGTTGTTTATTGAAAATTTGGATAATGGAATATATAATTGAATAAATTGTGTGTGTGTTTTTTTTTATCTCATTCAAATTGAAAATGTAATTATTTTTTAATTACAATAAATAAGAAAGAACATTACTACTATTATTTAGTTTCCAAAAGAAAAATGTTTTTGCATATTTTTAGCAATCAAACTTATTAATTAATATTTTGTTATATTTTATTATCAACTTTAATCATTTTAATTCGGGATTTTTAATTTATTGTAAATTTAGAAAAAAAAAATAATTTTTTAAATCATATTTTTGAAAACTAAAAAATCAAATTCGAGCAGGAATTTACATGTGTTGTTTCCAGTGAAGGAAAAGGAACACCAATTTTAATACATGGCTGTCGTTACAGCTATTTATTGACACGGGTTCTAATTTAATTTAAAAAATAAGACTAAATAAAATAATACATTCTAAATAAAAATCATCTATAAGAAAATGTCAATAATATGCATCTGCCAACTCTTCATATAATAAATTCATATATTGTTGCTTTTTTTTAGCCAACCACGATATCTCGAGCATTGTTCTAACTAATTCGTTGATCGATTAGGGTCGCACATCTAGCAATGACGGTGATTATTTGTAAATGATTTTTGACATTTGATTTAAATAATAAATCTACATGGCTTATTATTCCTCTTATAGTTAAAAAAAAAAATGCCATGTATTGCAATTTGGAGCAAAAAAAAAATGTTGCTTAAAGTAAAATATTATACTTTCCTTGTTTAGCCATAACAATATTTTTCTTTAATTTAAAAATATGTAATTTTCTATAATTTATCATGGTGGTTTTCTAATTCTGTAGCAATTAAAGAAGAGAAAGTGCAATTTTCATTAAATCCAACAATTAAAACTAATAAATGTTTATGTAACGCATTGATAAATTCTTTGTAATCTTCTCCACTTTTTGTTGGCTGCCACGAGAGAGTCACGAGAGATTCATCTGTCCCATAAATATTAAGTATTATACTATGATTTAAAAAAAAATACAATATTTTTTTTTTAATTTTTAACTCTTCTTAATATTATTAATATAAATAAATTCCTTAACAATTTTAATTCACTTTCATGCAATCACATAATTCTAACTATTTATTATTTTCAATAACATTTTTTCTAGTTTTACATAATTTCAACTTTAATTATTATATTTTAAATATTACTTTAAGAAAAAACTCAAAATCATACGCGACCAAAACTTAATCAATAATTATCAAATTCAACTCATTCATCCAATAAATTCAATTAAATTAAAAATAACTTATATCCAATCATATCTATAGATGGATAGAACCATCAAATTATTTGAACAAATTGTCTCATAATTTTTATTTACATTGTTTTGTAAAGTATGTCATTTTGGATCGACCCATCATACTATTTCACTAAAATGTATATTTTATTATAGTATCCAATGTCATATTTTTTTTCACATAGTATGACATTTTCTAATTAAAATATTATATATAAATATTTAAAAAATTTAATAATCTAATAGTTAGGTAGGTCATATGCAAATAAAAAAAAAGAGAGAGAGAGAATTATTTTGGCAATAATGCTAAAGAGCCAACAACCAATGAGACAACTCCATGTAGGGCTGTCCCACAATACTTTAATGTGGGACAACCCCACATGAAGTTGTCCAATTAGTTGTTGGCTCCATAACGGAGCCAACTGTTGGCTCATTAGCATTACTCATTATTTTGGTACATAAAAGAACCAAAGATAAATTTGTTCACCAAGAACAAGATACCCAAACTAGATAAAATTTGCCACACATAACCATTATAAAAACAAGAATTATAAATAGTGAAATAGGTTGAGAGAGAGAGAGAGAGAGAGAGAGAGAGAGAGAGAGAGATAAAGGGGACCTCAGAGATTATGCCCCAAAGCCGAAGCCAAAGCCCAAAGCCTTTGCTTTGATTTGCAGAGAGAATCCGAAGGATTTCTCTTACAAGAAGAAGAAAAAAAAAAGAAAAAAAAAAATTCAGCTCCTTTCTTTCTCCCATAGAAATACAGATACAAGGATTAATGAAAAATAGAACAAACACGCACACACACACACACACACACACACACACACAAAGGTACACACACATACATGCATAGATACCTGCAAAAGGGGGGAGAGAGAAAATATTCTTGAATTGAGTGTAGCTTCAATCAAGAACTGTAGCTTCTTATCCAATCCCATTTGTAAGTCCCCCCCTGACATTTTATTCTTATTGTACTCAAAAATTAATGTAATAAAAAATGGAGTCTTTCTGGGCTACGGCTGTTCTGTTTTGTGCTTTTCCATATTTGCTACGGTTATGGCTGCCTTGTCTTCAGTTTCTACTTGTGAAAGATCAATTGTTTTCTTGGTTTGCTGCTTGGGGTTCTGTGATAGATCTAATCTGTGTGAATCTTATTGGTGCTGTCAATGCAAGATTGAAGCTTTTTTTCAGTTTTCCATTTTTTTCTCTTTGATTTGTTTATGTTGTAAGAAGATTTGAAAATCTGGGTATTGGTCGATCTGATTTCTGGTGATCTGTAATGGATTAAAGTTTGGATTTTTATGGAGATTTGAAGTGTTTTTGAATCTGGGTTTTGGTCATTTTCGATGGATTTATCTGTTTCATCACCCCTTTTGATAATCTGTTCTAAGGTTCTTTGCAAATGACCAATCTTTTTTTTTTTTTTCATTTTTCTGCTTTATAAATGAAAATCTGAATTTCTGATAATCCAAAAGTGATGAATGGGCACAGAAATCCTTGTAAATATATAATCTCCTTCTCTTTGCCTGTTTAAATGTTTTTCCTTTCCCTCAATGGTTTATCTGTTTTTCCTCTGTCACCATGTTTTTCTTTAGTAACATATAATAATGTTAACAGGTCAAAAAAACCACACTTTCCAGAATTCCAGATGAAAAGATTACTGATTAGCAATGGATTATAATCTGCTCTTTCTTTATTATCCTTTTCGATTTCTCGCAGCCTAACTGTATTTTGCTCCGGGACTCGAAAGTCGAATCCTATTCTCCAAAGATCAAGACAATGCTCGAGGACCGTCCTTGTTTAGTCTCCCGTGACTACTCCACGACCCGGGAACCTGACTGGGCCCACATCACCTACCCGAACAAACGCCCCCCGGACGACGAACCCAACCAAGAAGATGCCCCAGCCCGTAAGTCCCCCAAACCCGATCGACTCGACTCGTCTTCCCTAATCCCGGCCATCGGTCGAGACAACTCAATCAACTGCCTCCTCCGTTGCTCCCGTGCCGATTATTGCTCCCTATCGAGCCTCAACACATCCTTCCGCAATCTAATCCGCTCGGGCGAGCTCTACCGTCTCCGCCGCCTCCACGGCGTAATCGAGCATTGGATCTACTTTTCATGCCAGCTCCTCGAGTGGGAAGCCTTCGACCCAACCCGCCGGCGATGGCTCCGGCTCCCTCGAATGGACCCGAACGACTGCTTCCCGTACGCCGATAAAGAATCCCTAGCCGTCGGGACCAACTTGCTTGTTTTTGGTCGGGACTTAACTTCCCACGCGGTCTATCGTTATAGCCTCTTGACGAACGAGTGGTCCCCCGGCACGTCGATGCTCCAACCTCGTTGCTTGTTCGGTTCCGCTAGCTTGGGCTCGTCGGCCATCGTCGCCGGAGGTTGCGACTCTTTGGGGAACGTTCTCCGGTCGGCCGAGATTTACGACTCGGAGACGGGCTTTTGGCGGAGGCTACCTGACATGAACCGGGCCCGGAAGATGTGCTCGGGCGTGTTCATGGACGGGAAGTTCTACGTCGTGGGAGGTGTTGGGATGGGCTCGGAGATTTTGACGTGCGCGGAGGAGTTCGATCTGGTGACTGGGGTTTGGAGGGAGTTGCCGGAGATGTCGCCGGTGCGGGCCCACGACGAGATGCTTCCGGTGCCCGTCACGTCGGAGGCGCCGCCGCTCGTGGCGGTGGTCGGTGACGAGCTTTACGCGGCGGATTACGCGGCGATGGAGGTGAGGAGGTATGATAAACGGAGGGGGGTTTGGGGGACGGTTGGGGGATTGCCTAGGGGAGCGGACTCGATGTTCGGGTGGGGATTAGCGTTTAGGGCTTGTGGGGAGAAGTTGATTGTGGTTGGTGGGCCGAGGAATGGGTCGGGAGATGGGTTTATCGAGGTGAATGCGTGGGTTCCTGGTGAGGGTCCCGCGCAATGGGAAGTGCTCGGGAGAAGGAGATCGGGAAGTTTTGTGTATAATTGCGCGGTTATGGGCTGCTGAGGGATGGTTTTTTTTTTTTTT
>CACSLK010024540.1:17216621-17239400 GCA_902706635.1 Striga hermonthica | reverse complement strand
AAAAAAAAAAAAATGATGTAAGGCATTTTTGGTGTTATTCATTTTGGTCCCCCTCTTCTTTCGTAAAATTGGATATGTTCCCCCAGTTGGTGAGGTTGGAATATATATTTTAAAAAGGTGTAGGAGTTGGATAAGAAAAGGAAAAATTAATTAACTTTTCACTTTGGTTTTGGCTTGAAATGGACATTAAAAATAAACAGAAAAATGATTAAAAAAAGAAAATCAAAAGTGAATTGCTTTTTTCTTGGTAATTAGAAGATTGAGAAAATGAGAGGTTTTGCACTTGTTTATGAAAAAAATTGTTTGATCAAATAAAATAAAATTTATTAATTAGCTTGTTTAATAATGAGTTTATTACATGTAAACTAAGATAAAATTAATTATAAAATCTTATCAAAATAATATATAAATAAAAAATTTTGTTTCATAACACTATTATAAATGGCCAACTTACACGAAACATTAAAAAAAGAAATTATTCTCAGCGTATTATATTTTACAAACAAACTTTTTTATTGTAAATTATATATCTAGTTTACGATTTTGTTATGAAGCCAACAGTTGATTCTATAGTGGAGTCAACCTTTTATATACAACAAATAAACGTACTGTATTAATAAAATTATATTAGTGTTATTTAAGTAATTAGAAAATATGATAAGTTTACTTATTGTATATAGAAGGTTGGCTCCACTATGAAACTAATTATTAGTTTCAATTCATAACAAAATCGATCTATAGTTTATTTGTAGTATTTGTAGTTTATTGTACGTTTAGCAATCAGTACAAAAATATAGTCTGTGATTTTATATATAGATTATAGTCGGTTTATTATACTTTTATAAATCATTACTCTTATACATATGATATTCTACTCACAAAATACTAAACATTAAAACATAAAACACGAAAGAACTAAGAATAAACGAAACAAAATCCATTAATATACTTATACCAGGTCCATGAAAAATGTCCAACAAACACACACAACAATGAAACAAAAAATAACAAATTGCTACTTTGCCGTCTCATATTATCTTCCGAGTCCCCCTCACTTTCTGCCAAAACCTTCTTCTTAAGTTGTCCGTTGGTAATTTTTTTGTGGGATATATTCGAGTTCGGATTAATAGTCGTCGTCTGCGTCCGCGTACGCGCTAACCGTTCCATTACGACCTTTAGCTAGATCCAATGGACTTCTTTTCAAATATATATTACCGTTCTAGAAGTGGAAGAAGATCAACTCTTCAAAATAAAATGCAGCAAAAGATGCAACAAATACACCACAGTCGTTGCGATAAAGCCAAAATAAAAATGTTTGTTGTCAGATTATGTATATCAAACATACACATAAAATAAATAATACATAAACCATACACCACCAGAGAAAAGGAAACAAAAATAAAAAAAACAATACATGCACCTCGTTTTTCAGCTCATGCCTATACTACCCAGTGAAAGTTTCACATAAAAACACTAAAAATTGCAAATTTCAACACATTCTTTTGTCTTGAAAATAAAATGTTTCACCTTGTTTTTTTTTTTTTTTCACAAAAAATGCATTCTTCAATGATTTGAACCCCCAATTCCCAAATATTATTTACAGTCCCTTTGTTACTCATCGACCTCCATTACATGACTTTCGATCAGACGATGTTTATACGACGTTGTGCATCCGACCGACGAACGCATGGCAAGTCTCGCATTCTATGGCAGTATGAGGTACGATTCTTCGGGTGGTAGATCGCTTCAAGCAACCTCAACATCCTCCGGCCATCGCCACCAGCGCTGGCGCCCATGATTCAAATTGAGTACGCCAATGCTGTGAGCCTCCCGCTGTTTGTTATGTTTTTGTCGTGTGTTTCTGTGCTACAGTCTAGTCTTTTTATGTTCGTTATAGAGTTGATAGGTCAATTTTGTCATTTTTTGTGTATTTTCGCTTGTGTGTTTTTAGTACTTTATCGCATTTTCATCATCTATTTTGGTGTTGATTAGGTCCATATTGCCGAGATTGGGAAGACACGCCATACGTGCCGTCCATGCCTTTTCAAGCCATTCGAGCCGTCCCGGACCATTTTCCAGTCAAGACTCTCGTACCAACCGCGCCCGACACTCGCTGGCGAGCCTCGGCCCGCGTCCGCACGAGCATGGTCGAGAGACCCGCGCCAAACGTCCATCGCTCGCTGGCGAGGCCCGTTCTGTGAGCGCGCGAACTGCGCTCCCAACACCGCAATATCCCACACGCGAGCACGCGAGTCGTGCCCCTCCACTGCCTAACGCTCTCCAGCAAACTCCAAGCCGCGAGCGCGCGAGTGCCCGCGCGAAGACCCATCCACCACATGCCGCACTCACCAGCAAACTGGCGTTCGCGTGCCAACGAGGGCTGCCTGTTAGGTCCGTCCACCACATGCCGCACTCGCCAGCTAACTGGCGTTCGCGTGCCCACTAATCTTGCCCTGTCAGCCCGTCCAACTAGTAGCACACTCGCCCGCAAAATGCAGTTGGCGACCCAACGAGTTCTATTCATTAAATATGTGTTTTTTAGTCTGTGTTTTGGTGTAGCTATATATAAACATCTTGCTTTGTATTTTTAGACACTATCCTCATTTCTCAACTTTTTAGTTGGGATATTAGCTCTTTTTTTTTTCTTTTTTTTTATGTTTTGGTTTAGAGGCCTAAGACTTGATATTTTTCGGTGATTATTACGAAAAATTTATTTTTATACAAAATTCTATATTTGCGCATTATTTTCGTCTGATCTTGCGATAGGAGAGTAAGTACCTTGATTAAAGCTTATTTCTTTGAGTTTGTGTTTTGGCCGGAGTCTTGTGTTGAAGCTTGATTTATATAGGACTTTGTTTTCTTTTTTCTTGCTTGCGTGCTTGAGTGTTATGAGTTAAATTTGTGGCCATCTTGTTATAAACATATCGAATTTGTTAAAACGTAATTTATTTAGTTAAGAACACTCAGTTTAACTACCCATGATATTATTGCTAGCATGTTTGGCTTCGTTTATTTTTACTTTCTTCAAGTCAAGGAGACTCCGTCCAACCAAAGCTCCAATCTTTTCTTCCAAACTCTCACATTTCTTAATTGCTTTCAATTCATAGCGCCAATTGGCTTAATTTCAATCACATTCAAGCAAGTAGCATATTTACGACCTTATTTTCGATTTTGTGAATTGACGACTAGATAGTAAACGAAGATCTAAACAACCTTCCTCTGAGAAGACGACCCGAATGGAATCTTTCGATCGTACTTGGCTAAAAACTACAAACAGTCATCATGTGCACGCTTTCGATACGACGCCACTCGAATAAATTATTAAATGATAGAGATATGAGAGAGAATAAGAAGAAGAAAAAGAAGACTGGACATATACGAATGGAATATGGATGAGAAAAGAAGAAAGACTTCATTAATAGGTGATATAGGATACCATACTCGATCAGACCCGAAAAACTAGCCAACTAAATCGAATGAGCAGGTAGATCGATTGGTGTTTCAGGTCAAACGAGGTCCTTAGGTCAAACGAAGACCTCAGGTTGAATAGGCCATCAGGTCAAATGAGCTCATTAGGTTAAACGAAGACCACATGCCGAACATGTCATAAGGTCAAACAGAGACCTCATGCCCAATGGAGACCTCATGTCGAACAAGTCATCAGGTCGAACGGAGACCGCAGGTCGAATAGGTTGTTGAGATCTATGTGGATCTTATTATGCACAAATCACGAATTCAATAGTAAAACGTAAACCTATGCGCAGCGGATCTGAAGGTTTGCGTAGAGAACTTACGGCTTAAAATTTATGGCTATCTGGTTGATCTTCTGGATGGCCGAACACAGCACACCAATGAATAGTTGACTGCAAATCGCATCCTAGGGTTGCACGAACAAGATCAGATTAAAAACCGGATCAAACGGGTGCAAACGGAGGAAGACAAGCTTGCAGTCCTGGGAGCTTGGGGTGGCGCGTGCGGGCGCGTGCGTCGTCGGATGGCGGCTATATTGATGGCGTTGGAAAGCCCTCGCCGAGATGGTCGTCTGGGTATGTTGCACATCTTGATCGGACCTCCGGTTACTTCTGTGCGACAAAATATATTTCGTCTCGGTTTACCTACAGATCTTCTACTGTATACCTCAAACACCTCTTAACCTTGCACTGGTGGATCAACAAGAAGAAGATAAAGCTCGAATGGGAACTGAGAGAGAGAATGATGGGGGACGGCCGATTTCACAAGATGTGGAATTGTGTTTTCTTTCCATTAGCTTAATGATGTATATATAGAGCT
Organism: Striga hermonthica; assembly: GCA_902706635.1. Classification (NCBI taxonomy): domain Eukaryota; kingdom Viridiplantae; phylum Streptophyta; class Magnoliopsida; order Lamiales; family Orobanchaceae; genus Striga; species Striga hermonthica. Next base: position 17,235,110 of record CACSLK010024540.1, on the reverse strand, counting down.
AGAGCAGAGACCCTTAGGAGATTAAGAGAAGGGCTCCTTAATTAATTAAAGTAATTGTGGATCAATCCATTTATTTTAATTAAATAAATAATATTAAATAAGCCACCAACATAATATTATTGCACTCTATTTTCTTAGTCAAATTTACAATTGAGACTCCAATAATAATTACTCGATTTATCTCCCCATGTTTAAGATATAATGTTTATTAATTAATTCAATTACTGACAATCAAGAATTAATTAATTTATTATTATTTCACCGAAACTAGCGCTCGTTCATCACATTATTGCTATGCCGAAATTTAATCCACCTGTCGGGTTTAGCATAATAATTCTTCATGAACTCACTTCAGGAACATCATCAAACTAACGCACGTGGTGACCGTAAATTTCTACTACTGGTCATCATCACTCCAGGGGGCAAGGTATGTCCATTTCATAGGACCTTCTCTACACCGTCCAATATACAATTTCTGCTACTGGTCATCATCATTCACGCTCTGACTTGAGCGTCGGAGGCTCTACGCCGAAGAACAATCCTGGCATGGAGTTTTCGCAGGTTTAACAGGTCACCAACGAGCAAGGAAGATAGATCAACTCAAATCCAGCCGGTCGAAAGTGTTTTACGTGCCAATAGAAAATCAGTTTTGACCAATAACTACAAAATCCCCCTTAAATATGTCACTTCTTTAATTAAAAATAATTATGTCTAAATTGAAATTTTGGTATTTATGCAAATAAATTACTTAGTTTTAGTTCTTTTTGCTAGTATACATGTATATGGAGTGTAAATATGTAATAAAAAAGTACATTGTGGATCAGGTAGTTTTTAGTTGTTTTTATTGATAACTTCATTTGAAAGTCGACATTTCTAAAACATTATCTTAAATTAATTAATTGAAGAAGAAAAACATTAGACAATTAAACCTTACGTTGTATAAGTTGTAACCAACGAAAACTAGAAAAGTATCATTTTTTTTTTCTTCTTTCTTCAGTCATATCATTGAGAGTTGAGACATGCCCCTAAAAATGAAAATTAAATTATTATTTAATGTTAATAACAAAATGAACACAATTTTTTTTTTATGTCAGATGTCTATACTTTATATATTTATAACAAAAATAAATATTTTATTATAAAAAGGTCGTACTTTCATTTATATTCTTTTGTAAGTATGCTATTTTAATTTTAATTTAAAAATACTTTTATCCCTAGAGAAAGTATATAATATGTGTGGTTAGCCATTAAGCCTATTAAACATATATTAAGTATTTAAATCAAATAATTATTCCGATTAGTTGCATGGAATAAATAATTTAAAAGTTTTATTTTATGCTTACTAAGAATAATATTTAGGCATTACTGCTTCACTTTTTTAAAATATTGAAATTCACTTTTAATAGGTATCTTTATTCCACGAAAATTCGAAGTGTTAATAATGTTCTCGAAACCTTTTCCAATTTCAATACTTTAAAAATCATGGGAAAAAAAATTGGAAACTAATCGGAATAATTATTTGATTTAAATACTTGAATAATAAAAACTATCAGAAAAAATTATTGAATTGACTTATGCGTTCTTACTTAAAAAATATAATTAAATAATAAAATTATAATTAATAATCAACAACTTAATTAATAAACTATTATACTTAATATTTTTTGGGAATTTATCAATAAATTATTATTGTATAAAAAGATCTAAACCGTTAAAACATCTACACAACAGTATGTTGTTAATTTTCACTAATATCGTTTAGTGGAGATATGCCAATTCACATAGACCACACCCAAAAGGAAACTTTATGTACAAAAGCAAATTCGTAGAATGTTTGGTATATGTCAATAATTTCAATAAAAGGGATTTTCAAATAAGAATCCACCAAAGAAAAGGAAAAAAAAAAAAGTAAATAATTATAGATAAGGGGACAAAAATTGGATGGTTGACATGTAGTGCCCTTAATTGGTCATCATGTTTATCCCGCTGAGTCGAGTCGAGTCGAGCATTGATTTTATTGAGTCGAACTCAATTTATGATGCTCGAGGTCGACTCGACAAAAGAAGACAATCTATTGAGCTCGGATCCAGATCATTGAAATCAAACTGCTCGATGGATTGCTCGAGCTCGGCTTGAGTTCTACTCGAATTTCAAGTAAATTTACCATTAAATACATATATAAAATATTATCATCTTTACATATAAAAATATTTTAGTAATTTACTATATATCTTGAGCCGCTCGACCTACCAGAATCTATTCTCAAGATCGACTTGATAACATGCTCGAGATCAGTTCAAGTTCAATTAAAATCGAGTTTGAGCCGAACTTTGACGCGAACAGCTCGATTCGTTTCCAATTCCAACTTATTATATTACAATATCGACATTTCTTTGATGATACGCATTCAAACATAAATAAATAAATAATATAAAAAAGTGATATCAATGGATTCTTCTATAGTAATTATGAATTAAGATTATGTTGGTAGTGGGTTTTTATTTCTATGTACTATGATATGATGCCTGTGCAATAATATAAGTGCTGAACTAAATATATTGTGCAGATTTTTTTGTCCTACACAATATTATGTTCGTTATACGCTTCATGACTCGTTTAGGAATATCGAATTCGTGGGGAGGTTGGAGTATTACAGGAGAGACTGTAACAAATTCGGGAATTTGGAGTTATGAAGGTGTAGTTGGGGCACCTATTGTGTTTTATAGCTTATGCTTTTTGGCAGCGATTTGGAAAGACAAGTTTAATATTAGAACTTGTGAAATAAAATCCTACCTAAAGAAAGTTACAAAAGTACCCTAAATTTGAAAAGAACTAAAGCATAACCCTTAAGAAATCTCCAAGGACCTCTAATAAATTTGCCCAAAATTTTTATTTTGAAATTTATTCCGTAGAAATTTATGGAAAGAAAAAGTGAGAACTCTATTTGAGACGTAATTCTATATTTAGTAATTGATATATTAATTGCAATAATTCTATGTATCTAAGGGTGTGATATATTTAGTAATTGATATATTAATTGCAATAACCGGTCATCGAACCGATTTAGCTATTGGTTCAATAGTTCATTAATCGGACCAATGGTCGAATCGGTCAAACTGGTTTAATTAATATAATTTTTTAATTTTATGTATTATATATAATTATATATATTTTTATCATTAATTTTAATAATTTTGCAATGTATTAATTTTTTCTAAATAATAACTCAATAATAGATACAACCGACAATGTTGATATATGTCTATAACATTTTTTTATTTGATTTTTTATATTTAAATTTTTTATCTATATTTAAGTTAAAAAATAGGGAGAATAGAAACAACCCTATTATCATTTTAAATCACATTTTAATTTTTTTTTATTATTGATTAATAAAATTAAAAAATAAAAATAATGTACATAACAAATAACAATAATTTGCTTATTTAGTTTTTTTAATAAATTGGGAATATAGCTCAAGAGACAGTCCAATTTAATGAGTACAATATTTTTTATTAGGCCAATATTTCTTAGCAATAGAACATATCCACATTGGAAACACAAGTAAAAATAGTGTGATGTTTAAATCTTCATAATCTATCAATTTCAAATTCAAAAATTTGAACGGTTGAACCATTCGAACTGGTCCCGGTTCACCGGTTCACTCGGTTTTGTACCGGTTCGCACGGTTTTTGATCGGTTTAATCGTTGGGCAGTTTGATGGATCAAACGGGACCAGACCAATCCGGTTTTCATAATTATGGTAATTCTATATTTAGTAATTGATATATTAATTGCAATAATTCTATTCTATCTATCTATTGGAGTGTTTGTTAAAGGAATAGTTAAAGTGAATTAACTCAAAGTGAATTTTTTTGAGTTAACAAGGATTAATTTAAAAAAAATGGTGTAGTTAGTTGTTATGAGATTTTGAGTTTATATTGAAATAATATTTAAAATAAAATAATTAAAATTGGTTTGATGTAAAAGTATGAGAGAAATGATATGAAGTGATGGTTTGTTAAAATTATGTGAGTGGATGAATAGTGAATTAAAGTTGATATAATGTGTAAAAATGATTGGTTGCTATTAATTAATAATTGATTATTATTATTTAATTATATCGATAATATTAAGAATAGTGAGGTTGAATTAGATTTCGAGTAGAATTATTGGTTTGAGTTTTTCCTTTAACAAACACAACCTAAGTTAAGCATATATTAGAGAAGATGTGTCTTTTTGGAACAAGAGGCATGGGACCTCAATCAAAGCACAGTGTAGAAGATGGAGACAGCATCTTAGTGGGCCTGGCCCAATTTATTGTGGTCCCTTTTGGTTATTATACGTACGTATGAAATGGGCTCTGTCTGCCATGTCTATGCAACTTTTTCGTGCAATTCAATAGTATTGATTATTTATCCCCTTTTCTTTTAACAAATTATTTATCCCTTTTTAATGGTTGCAAATTGGAGAATTAGAGCATTAGGAAAACGTTACAGCCAATTATACAGCCAATTATGAATGATAATGATAATACCATTGAGCGACTCAGGTCGACCTACGGAAAGTTGGGGCAAAGCTCCAAATACCGTGGTTGGCTACTAAAAAAAAAAACGTTACAGGTCGTGCTACATTTTTAGAAATTAAAAAAAAAGTACATTTTTAGAAGGATACATAACGAAACTATGTTACTGTATTTTCTATAATATTATCAAATTAAAATAATAAAAAATTTATAAAAAACATACTCGGTATGTCAGTTGGTAAATAAATCCGAAAAAATAAAATAACTTATATCATATATAGTAGGTAAGTTGTAAAATAGTTAACTGATTTTAAGATACTGATTAAAATAGTTAACTTACATCCTTTTTTTATCTTAAAAAAAAAATGAGTATGCTTTTATTTTAAATTGGGATGATGAAAATGAGGAAAAACAGTGAAACATAATGAATCTTATATTTTATGATTTTTTTATTTAATCATATGTTAATTGGAGAAAAAAAAATTAAATGAAAATTGAAAAACTTATATCCAATCTGGAGATGGGCATCATGACAGGGATGCAAAACAATCTTGTGGTGGGCCACATTAGGTTATGGGCCCAAAATAATTTTGTCAACCCACCACAGTGGGTGGATGCGTTTATTGCACTATTTTTATTTATTTTTTTACTTTTTTTTTTTCACGTATCTTATCAACTCTAAAAGGGTCCCAAAATCAAATGGATGATATTTTTTCCACTACTTGGTAAAGGCTTGATTAGTTGATTTAATATGAATTTGTTCAAACCTAATTGTTGTTTTATGTTTTGGACTACTTCTGAATATAGCTCTCTATATATTAATTCAAAACGTGTTGAGCTTAACTGACAGATTTTCACGCTTCGAATGCTGACATAGCGAAACTCTATGCTTCGTGATGTTGTTTTTATATTATTTTTGCTCTGAAGTTAAGTTTGGTATTAGACATAAATAACTTTACACATATATCATTAACTCACACCCATATTGTACATGAGTATTAGGACTAATTATATTAATTTATGGTGGAAGTATTTATCACGCATACGGCAAGTGCATATGTTGGAAAGATGCCAATTAAGAGTGAAATTAAAAAGGAGAACTTTAATAGAATTGCAAAGAGTGAAATATGTGAAATGAATAATTTTAAGTTAGTTAGTGAATGTTACGTAAGAAGGAGAAATGTCACTTCTAATTATGTCTGAACGACAAAATTCAATTGTTAGAATATTATATGTGAGTCGTCTTATATTGATTTGATAAGGTAAATAAGCATAGTTTATAAATTTACTGGGCTACTTCTCCCATCACCAATTAGTTTTGGGATGAAACCTCACTTGGCTTTAATTGAGCTCATCCTGTTATGGTACGCTTCACCTGTGTGGCACTGCACCCTTGATCTCCCGATTATCAAAAATCTAACATGTATAAGAGCAAGCCTAATTTGGGACCTGCTATACCCGACCTAGTTGGAGGCGTGGGCTGATAAATGACTCACAAGTGGAGGGCGCTGATGAATGACTCACAAGTGAGGGGGTGTTGGAATATCACTTGTGAGTTGTCCTACATGGATTTGATAGGATATATGAACATAGTTTATAAGCCTAGTGGACTACTCTTCCTACAACAAATTGGTTTTGGGATGTAACCTCACTTGGTTTTTTTCTGGGCTTTTTTCCCATTTCTTACATGGTATTAGAGTCGGTTCTATTGGGACCGTGCGATGACGTACTCGTTTCCCATCCATTTGGGCTTGGGCGCTTTGGCTTCTTATGAAGGACTCACAAGTGATGGAGCATATTAGAATATTCACTTGTGAGTTATCCTACATCGTTATATAGGGAAAATTGTTTGTTGTGTTTTTGTGCTTTTTTTTATGTATTTTTGTGTGTTATCGAGTCGGTTTTAGGTTTGTTTTTGTGTCGACCAATCCATTTTATCGTTTTCTATGTGTTTTTGTGTCTTTTATTTTATTTTATATTTTGGCGTACTTTTCTGTGCTTTTGACATATTTTCAGGTTTATCCCGAGGATGAAGAGACGAGTCAAATCGAATCCCGAGAGATGAGCTTTCTGAAGGATTTCGAGTCAATTCTGTGATGTGTCGAGCCATTAGCCTTAGTCGAAGCTCGCGGATGCGCCATTACCCGCTGCATGACTCGCGCGCTCGCGGAAGGCTCGACGAGGTTGAGAGCGACCGCACGCCCGCACTCGTCTGCTGCCAACGCACGCACGCCCCAACGGTTCGCCCTGCCCACACTCGCGATCGCGCGGAAAGCACGGCGACCTCGCGAGTGCCGCCTACCTCACTCGCGCCCTCGCGGATACTCTCGTGAGCTCGAGAGTCCACCAACCCCAGCATACCAAACGCCCGCGCGCTCGTGGATACGTATGCGAGTTCGAGAGTACCTCCGCGCCTGTGTGCCCTTGCCAACCGTCACCTGCAAGCTCGTAGATTTTGTGTAGAGGTCGAGAGTGTCTCATTTAATCTGCATGTTTTTAGTGTGTGTTTTGAGTGGGAGTATATATATTTTTTTTCCTTTGCATTTTGGGATCCAACACTCAACACTCATTATATCATTTTTCTTTCTTGGTTCTTAGTTTATGTTTATGTTTGCTCTCTAGACTAAGGAGCTTATGTCATTTTCTGGGAGATTTTCCGGCGACTTTGGTTTCTTTCAAGTTTCGAGCTTTTGACTCCGTTTTTCATCGTCTAAGCAATAGAAGAATGAGTATTTAGTTTTAAAACTCTTTACTTCGATTTTTGCCTTATTTTTGCTTATAATGTTTATTAGGGTAAATTTGAGTATGGTTGATGATGGAGGGAAAATTGGGACTTCATTTCTTTGGATGCTTGCTTGAGTATTTATAGGGATTAATTGCTTGTTGATCTCGGTTAAGGGTTAAGACCCGATAAGGGCTTAATTACTTAGGGTTAGAAGGCTAGGGTTAATGATCTAGTGCTCATGGCTCGTTTATTCCTCTTTGTCGTTGACTATTATTTCGTTGTGTTGCTGACATGAGACTCCGATAGTCTAGCTTCGTTATCTGCTCGTGATTTGATATTGCTCTTAGTTGCTTGCTTGCTCGTTTAGTGTTAATCAACCTCCAATCCAATTGATTAGAATGTTTAGGAATTATTTTTTCCTTTTTGTGACTTGAACAATCAAATAGTAGGTAAACCTTCGAACCGCCTATCTTTTGAGAACGACCCGAGTCGGGTAACTCGGTTATTCTTTACCCACCGCAAAAACTTTGCTAAACAAAAATAGACATAATTTATAAGTCTAGTGGGTTACTCCTTCTTCTACCAATTGGTTTTGGGATGAAACATCACCTGGGCTTCATCTAGGCTTTCACTGTCTTGGTGCGCTTCATCTGCGTGGGACCGCACTCATTTTTTCCCGTTTCTTACATTCTATTTGGGACCGTGCGATGACGTATTCGTCTACCCAGCCCGTTTCTAGTAGGGCTTGGGCACCCGGCTTCGTATTTGGGCTTGGTCTTTCTTAAGAAAGACTCACAAATAAGGGGGCATATTAGAATATTCATTTATGAGTTGTCCCACATTGTTTATATGGAGAAAATAAGCTTAATTTATAAGTCTAATGGACTACTCCTCTACAACAAATTGATTTTTGGATGGAACCTCACTTGGGCTTAATTTGAGTTTTCTCTGTCTTGGTGCGCTTAATCTGCATGGGACCGCACACGTTTTTCTCATTACACAATTTAGATAATCTGCATGGGACCGCACACGTTTTTCTCATTACACAATTTAGAGGATATATTTATTGGATTTGTAAAAACTTTTTATTAACTTTGAAAATCCTAATATATTTGATCTTGATTTTTTAAAATTTCACAAGTTATTCGTTTGAGATATTAAAAAATATTAAAAATTACGAGGCATTTTGGTTTCTATCTTTATTCGTTTGGTTTCTTTGATAATTGAGAAATAATAGAATTGCATTGTTGATCATAAACACGTGGTTAGATCTTAATTAGAAAGATAAATAAAGACTTTTGTTGATTAAAATCCAACCACAGCCTAATTCTACAAACAAAATCACCACATATATATATTTGTCAAGAACTTCTATTTTACGTTGTATTCACTTTGGAGTATTTTTGTTCTCATTTGGAGGGTGTTTTTAGGTGTTAGCCATTTGTTCCCTTTCATAGTTTTTGTCTTGTTTGACACTTAACCGTAACTGATACGGATAGCTGATTGTATTGCATACAGTCGATAATATATTTTATGAGTCACCTACCCACGGTAGACACATGTTAATATACCCATCGCGTAGGTGACATGCACTCATTGGTGATGTATTTTTTAAACATATTAACATCACCAATGAGTGCATGCCACTTACGCGGTGAGTATATTAACATGTGCCCACCGTGATAGAGGAGCATTTCTATATATTTTAATAGTTGATTTGATTAACGAATTATATTAGTATTTTGTAAATAATTAGCTTATTGAGCTCAAAAAAATAATCAAATAAAATAAAATAAAAATAATAATAATAAGAAAGATTACTCCTCAAACCATCATAACTAGTGGTGTCTATCCATCGACACCCCATTTCCCATCTCCATACTCATCACATCCATTGCAAATCACCCAAACAACACAAACAAACATCACCCAAATCTTGTCCACACAGTACACACACAGAACTACACAACACACAACACACAACACACAACACACAGCAATGGCTAGTCTCAACTCCCTCTTACCACCCCCAAAACTCACTGCTCCACCCCCAAGCCCAACCCTAAGCCCATCCCCCAAGCCCATATCCCTCCCCTCCCTTCCCGAGCCCGTTCGCCGGGCCGGGCTCGCCGCCCTCCTGTCGGCCTCTCTCTTCCTGGCCCATCCCGGGCCCGCGCCGGCCTTCAAGGGCGGCGGGCCTTACGGAATGGAGGTGACAAGGGGTCAGGACCTCAGTGGCCGGGACTTCAGCGGCCGGGAGCTCGTCCGGCAGGACTTCAAGACCTCCATACTCCGGCAGGCCAACTTCCGGGGAGCCCGCTTGCTCGGGGCCAGCTTTTTCGATGCTGATCTCACCGGAGCTGACCTGTCGGGGGCCGATTTGAGGGGCGCCGATTTTTCATTGGCCAATGTGGGGAAAGCGAACTTGAGAGGGGCGATTTTGGAAGGGGCGTTGGCCACGGGAAACACGTCGTTTAAAGGCTCCGACATAACGGGGGCCGACTTCACGGACGTGCCGTTGAGGGACGATCAGCGGGAGTATCTGTGTAAGGTGGCGGATGGGGTTAATCCGGTCACCGGAAATGAGACGAGGGAGACTTTGCTCTGTAAGTAAAGGTCGAAAAGGAAAAAGGAGAAAAAAAGGAAGAAATTTTGTGGTTTCTGTTAATGTGTTATTGAAGGATTTTTCACTTTTGAATCTTGGAAAGAGAGAGATAATAAGCAGGATAATAAAATTTGATCATTTGTATGTTGATTTTACTGGATGAAGAAAAAAGATTCATATATGTATGCCATATTGTTGTCTTTGTTCGAGCAGAATTAGGTTAGATCATTCGTTTGAAGTCACATGCATCCATTTGCCGACATCAATCGAACGGACCGGAGTCTTTTACTTCCAACCAGCAGATAATAATATGATTAATAGGGATATCCAGGCTAATCATGTCGGGTAAACAAGGCCTAAGAGGAAAAAATTGGGATGTAATGATATATATCTATCATTATCATACTTGAATTGAAAGAAGCTCTTGTGTAATCGATACTAATAAGAAGTAAACAACAGACCATGTTAGATAAAATGAGAGCTTTAATATAATTAGTTTCTCAACTCGAAATGAAAAACACCAAATTCATTTAACGGGTCTTAAAAATTCCAATGTCGATAGTCAAGGACATAACTCAAACTCGATATAGTCGAAAGGAACAAAAGCAATAAAGAGCACCCAAAATCATGGAGTCTGAAATAAGAGACAGTCTCAAGCCACTGCTTTTCTTCTTCTTCTTCTTCTTCTTCTTAAAGAGTAAAAATTGCGAATTAACTAAATAGGAAATGCTCTCCGACTTCAGTTCACTCTTCGTCTTCCTCATCACCATCACCACCAGAGGCCTTCTTTGCTGCCGCCTTCAGATTCTTTCTCTTCACTCTTCCAGCTCGGCCACCGCCAAACGGGCTCGTGAGAGAGAAGTCAATGTGCTTCTGTGAGTCAACTCTCACCATGAATGAAGGCACGTTAACGACCTGCCTGCCAACCCTGGATTTAAAAAATAAAAATAATTAGCGCTGACGAATATTACAACTCTCAATGCATTCAGCAGCATAATTAAATTGAGTTCCTAATTAACAATACAGATTTTTTAGATTGATCACTAAGCATCAACCCAAAATTGGATCATAGGAGGCAGATTCATAATTCATGCAACGAACTGAACTAAAAGCATAATCAATCAAGTCCATTGGAAATTAGAAATGTGGATGAAATTTCAAATTTCATTAACCTACAAACATTTAGTATTCAACAACCGAAATAGTAGTAACTCGATACCCACCTTCAGCAATATCTACAACTTTTGTTGCACAAAGATCAAAACTCACAGAAATAACGTGCAAGCTCAAAATTGGGCAAAGAGAAAATGAGAGGAATGCTAGTTTATCAACATGCCCCATCATCCAAGATTCCACTTTAAACTGCAACAAAAAACTAATAAAAATATAACATCAAATCGAGCCACCAATCATTATCAATATACCTGATATGCCTTTGCCTGATGAGCACCCTAGCATGATGAATGGACTTAGCCATGCCAGCCTTGAAAACGAGTGTCTGGAGACGGCGCTCGAGGAAGTTCTCCACAGTGAGAGCAAGAACATAATCGAGTTTGTTCTGGCTCTCGTCAAGCAGTCCATACCTGTTCATCCTCCTCAAAAGGGCCTCACCCTCAAAAATACGGCGTGGATCCTTTTCATCGAGGGTCAGAAGGTTCCTAGCATTGTTCCTAATGCGGCTCAGAGCATACTGAACCCTCCAAAGCTCCCTCTTGCACCTCAAACCATACTCTCCAACAAGTTTGAGCTCAGCATCAAGTCTTTCCTTCTCATACGGACGTCGTGGCTTCTTGAAGGTCTTTCCATCTGTAACAAAGCCATTATTTTTTGAACAATTCAACAAGCCAATTCACTTTATTTCATGTCATTTCTCCTTTTTTTTTTTTTTTGCATTTATATCCGTAACTGAGTGTTTCGGTCAGCTGCTAATAGAACTATATCACTGAGACTTAACCCTACACAACAATATCCCCCAAATTCTCCGAACAATCGAAGGGGGCAACACTGGGAGCAAAGAGATTATTTTTTTCTTAAATAAAGAATCTACATTCAGATTCCATAGGATTAATCTAGAAGCTACAAAAATATTTCTCAGGAACACGAAAATTAAACATAATAAGCACGGAAAACGACGAACACACGGAGAATGGCAGCACAAAATCACATAAATGTAAGATTTGACAATAATGTATGCATATGTGTATCGAAAGCAAAGAGAAGAAAGTAAGGGGATCTTACAGTTCCGGTAAAACGAGACGTGCACCATTGTTTTTGTCCTCCGCCGCCGCCGATGAGAACGTTGCTCCGGCGATCTGGTATTGCTGACTGCAGTAGGACAGGGATGCTAGGTTTTGAAATGGAGGAGTTGGGGAGACAGCTATATACGGCCTTTATAGGTGGGCTTAAACCCTAATGGGCTTCTACCGGTCGAGTCGAAGGATGGGGAAACAGAAATCGGGCCTTTTCGTTTAAATCAACTAACGGTTGCAAACTGGTACAGATCAGTATAATACTCTAGCCCAAAAAGCTTTAATGTGGCTCGCATTGGGCCAGATTCCAAAATCAAAAAGATTGGGCCCTACATAAAACATAAAGAAAAGAAAAAAAAAAGAATGGAAGTGGAAGCTTTCATCTGAAGACTATATTATCAGAGCCAGGTTTCGATCCTGGGACCTGTGGGTTATGGGCCCACCACGCTTCCGCTGCGCCACTCTGATTTGTTGGGTATCATATGGCAGTTTTATTTTTCACCGAAAACAATAGAAGCCCAAATTCTTGGTGAATATTTTCCTAATTTAAGGGAAAATGTACCTATATGTGTGTGTGGCTGTGACAGTTCAACACACTATTTAAAGTTTACAAACACTATTATCTCTAATTGAAGTTCTCTTACAGTATATAATATAATATAATAAATAACTATCAAATAATAAATGACTATGCAAAAAAAAAATTAAAAATAATTATTTTTAATAATATTTTCAATATGGATGTCTTCTTATAAACCACAAAATAATCAATGTAATATATCATACATTAATATCAGTGAGAAAAAAATAAAGATATTGGACAAAATAAATATTCGGCAAAAATACAGAAATAAAACACTTGCCTTATATTATAATAAAAGTTTGCATTTTTTTTTTTTTTTTACAAAATTGAATAAAAAATAGACCTCTCACCAAATTTAATAAAGAAAAAAACTTTATTGCATTACCATACATATTATTTTTAGTAAAAAATTCACATGACAACAGTCCATATTGCACTTGTCATCATAATAGTTCTAAAATCCACAATCTAAGACTACGAATAACAGCAACCTTTCCAAACACCCAACCATTCAACCACCCTAATATTTAATTATTTTCTCTCTCTTCCACATCATCAATGATCATCCCAACCACACCATCTCAATTTTGCAAGTTTATTAGCAACCACACCAACATCCAACCACAACCTTTTTTTCTTAATTTGATTTTATTTAATTATTATATTTTTTATTTCATTTCATTTTAATTATTAATTAATTCTTTTATTTGCTTTGATTTAATATAATTATATAATTATTTTATTTTCTTTGATTTAATATTATTATATAATTATTTTATTTCATTTGATTTAAATAAGGCGATTAAATAAAATATAACCACATCGATTACATTAAATAGACAATTTCATAAATAGACGATTAAATAAAATAAAACCACAACGATTACATTAAATAGGCAATTACATAAAAAGACGATTACATAAAATAAAGTTACATTGGCTAGACAATTACATAAACATGCGATTACATTAAATAGATGATTACATAAAAAAGAGCACAATCATACCAACTAAACCATCATGGGAATAATTCCTGCATAAGGCGGTTTTTGACAGCTTCTTCTTGAGGAGATAAGTTGCTTTTACCCATTAAAGTGTTGAGCATATTCATTTTGTTGTTGAGCGTGTTCATGGCTAATTTTTGCATCTTAATTTCTCCAATCTTGTTAATTGCTTCAATTTCTTTCTCACGTGTGATCCTCATTGCATTAAGTGCTTCAGTGTAGTCATCAGGAACAACTGGGGATTGTGATGCAGTGGCTTTTCCTTTCCTTTTTCCTTTCGCCTTGTCTCTGCCAGTAGGACGACGAATTGTTGAAGTTTCACTAACTTGGATTTCATCGTTTGGGTCCTCATCTCCTCCGGTAGTTCTTGATCTTTTGGAGCTTCCACGATCTTCTTCAACATCATCATCGCCAGCATATTCTCGATCAATGCGAGTACGATGATGCTCAACACCCAATTTCAATTCCCACTTGGATAATGACGCATAATCTTTTCAAAAACTTCATGATGCATAAACTTCGTACCTTTTTCGCCGCTGTAAAATTTTTGAGCTATCGTTTCAACATCTGCATCAGACATACCGCTACTTTTTTGAGCATATGCTTCTTTGTAGGCGCCCAACCACTTGGTTACATTTGTGTTCAACCTCCTATAACGATTCCTTAGCGATTCAATGGTTCTTTGTTGTCCCATAAACTTTGAGTTGTCCGCACGAGCTTCCTCATACATTTCCGAGATACTTTTCCAAAATGTCTGACTATTTTGGTTCGTGCCAATAGCAGCATTCTGACTTACGGTAACCCAAGCATACATGAGTGCCAGATCTTCTTGATTTGTCCAAACTTTGGGAGTATGTGAAGTACTTGTATTTTGGGACTGGATATTTTCTGGAGTGAGATCAATTGGAAGCTGAGGGTTTGAATGGGTTTGAAAATATTGACTATCAAGATTTTCAAGGCTAGGATAATAATCTTCGGTGTTTGAGAAAAAATTGCTTGGATCCATTGATAAATTGAGATCAATAGAGTTTTGGTAATGAAAGGAAGATGAAATCCTGTGATGATTTTCTGGTGTGTGTGAAATATGCTAAATGAGGTCTCTATTTATCAACATTGATTGTGTTTTTTTGACATGGATTGTACTTTTTGACGAATGGACGAGATTAATTGCTTTTTGATGGATGGACGAGATTAATTACTTTATTGATGAATGGTGGAGATCAAACTGACATGAATTGTACCTTTTGACATGGATTATGCTTTTTGATGGATAGATAGGATTAATTGCTTTTCGACGAATGGATAGGATTAATTACTTTTTGATGGATGGACGAGATTAATTGCTTTTTGATGGATGGACGAGATCAAACCGACGAGAATTGTACCTTTTGACATGGATTATACTTTTTGATGGATGGATAGGATTAATTGCTTTTCGACGGATGGATATGATTAATTACTTTTTGATGGATGGATGAGATTAATTGCTTTTTGATGGATGGACGAGATCAAACTGACAAGAATTGTACCTTTTGACATGGATTATGCTTTTTGATGGATGGATAGGATTAATTGCTTTTCGACGGATGGATATGATTAATTACTTTTTGATGGATGGACGAGATTAATTATTTTTTGATGGATGGACGAGATCAAACTGACAAGAATTGTACCTTTTGACATGGATTATGCTTTTTGATGGATGGATAAGATTAATTGCTTTTCGACGGATGGATAGGATTAATTACTTTTTGATGGATGGACGAGATTAATTGTTTTTTGATGGATGGACGAGATTAATTGCTTTTTGATGGATGGACGAGATTAATTACTTTATTGATGAATGGTGGAGATCAAACTGACATGGATTGTGCTTTTTCACATGGATTGTCAATTGTATATCTGAAATTTATAACCCTGGAAAATTACAATATCAGTTATGACAATAAGAACTTACAATATTACGACACTCATATTGAAATATTACGACACTAAGACATTACAACATTGGAAATATTACGACACTAATAAGACATTACAACATTGAAAAATCATGAAACTGAAAAGTTACAACATAAGAATATTACGATACTGAGATATAACAAACATATCTCAATTTTCACGCCCAAACTTTTGCCAAATGTGCTCGATAAGGTCTTTCTGCAGAGCAATGTGAGCTTCTTTGCTACGAAGTTGTGACCTATTTTTCATGTAGCTAGATAAACTTGCAATTCGTTCCGTACAGAATTCAAAATTTAAATTATCATCATTTTCATTTTGAGGATTAGATCTTCTAGCCTCCATAAACTCTGTAGGATCACAATAGTTTAAGTAAGTGTGTCTCTCATCTTCCACTATCATATTGTGCATAATGATGCAAGCAAGCATTATTTTTCCCATCATGTCACGATCCCACAGAAGACATGGTTGTCTGATGAAATGGAAGCGAGCTTGCAGAACCCCAAATGCTCGCTCGACATCTTTTCGAGCTGCTTCTTGATGTTGAGCAAATAGCTGGTGCTTCTTAATTTGTGGGTGATTGATTGATTTAACAAATGTTGCCCATTGAGGATATATCCCATCAGTGAGATAATATCCCATATTTTTCTCGTGGCCATTGACAATATAACTAACCTTTGGTGCTCGACCTTCCAAGACATCCTTGAAAACAGGAGACTGTTCAAGCACGTTGATATCATTTCTGGACCCCGGAGTTCCAAAAAATGCATGCCAGATCCATAAATCCTGTGATGCAACGACTTCCAAAATGATTGTTGCCTTACCGTTTCTTCCTGTATATTGTCCTGCCCATGCAGCAGGACAATTTTTCCACTCCCAGTGCATGCAATCAATACTTCCTAACATACCTGGGAAACCTCTTTGTTCACCAATATGCAACAAATATGCTAAGTCACCTTCATTCGGCTTTCTGAGGTACTCATCACCAAAGTTTGAAATCACACCCTGCACAAATTTTTTAACAGATTTTCTAATAGTTTGTGCACTCATTCGAAGGTATTCATCATGCAAATCAGCTCCTGTACCGTATGCCAAAACTCTCATAGCTGCAGTACATTTTTGAATTGAGGACATACCTAATCTCCCAGTTGCATCACTTTTTTGTTGAAAAAATTCATTTGTTTCAACGAGTTTACTCATTATTCGTTCGAATAATGGCTTCCGCATACGAAATCTTGTTCGGAAAACTTCTGGAGGATAGATTGGATCATCTGAAAAGTATTGCTCAAACACCCCTTCATGGCCCTTCTCACGTTGTCGCTCAATGTAGCATCGTCGGGGCTCATTAGCAGTGTTTGTAGGCTGAAAAGATATAGTAGGAATGCGAAAAGCAATTTCCTCCATTTGTGAGTCAATTTATAGATTTTGAAGTATAAGGCCTTCATGCCATTCATCAAAGTTTTCATATGATGACATATTTTGCAAAGTTTTGGTGAAAATGATAATTTGAATAAGAAGAAAGTTTTGATTGTAGTGATTTGATGATACAAAATTGGTGTGTTATATTTATAAATGCAAGTGGTCAATTTGACATGGATTGTGCTTTTTAAAAGAATGGACCAGATTAATTGCTTTAGTGATGAACGATGAAAATCAAATTGACGAAGATTGTGCTTTTAACAAACGGCTCAGATTCATTTCTTTTGTTAGATGTGATGGGATTTATGTATTGTGATTTAACATATTTTTATTTTATTATATAAAAAACATACAAATTTAAAAACTATATATTTATGTCAATTTAAAAATAAAAAAAAAAGTATAGCAAAATTGATCTCTATTCGTAGAGAATTAAAAATTATGAATTTTGGTATATTTATTTATTTTTTTTATTTGATTATATAAAAAATATATTAGTTTAAAAATTATAAAAAAAAAAGATGAACCAATGGGATGGAGACAAGTGTCTCCATTCCATTGGTTACATTATTAATGACCAACTCAACCAACATGGTTGGCTACCACCCAAAACCCACCGGCGGTCTCCCTACTTTTTTCATTTTTCTTTTTTTTTTCTTTTTTTTTTTCCACCTGGACACACCAGGTCATTGTTATTTGTAGTCTAAGGGGTGATTATTTATGGATTGGACTATGTTGATTTGATGAAAAGTAGGAGAAAAATTATTGGAAGTGATAGTTGGTTAGAATTATGTGAGTGGGTGAATAGTGAATTAAAGTTGATATGATGTGTAAGAATGATTGGTTGATATTATATAATTATATTGATAATATTAAAGACAGTGGAGTTGAGTTAAAATAGTGTTTTTTTTTTTTCGAAAGTTAAAGTAGAGTTAAAGTTGAGTTAAAATTTGAGTTTTGATTGAATTTTTTATTATTGAATTCATATACAATCGCCCCTTAAATTTTCTCAATTCGTAATTTGGTTAGCCAATTTTTAATATTCATTCAATTGCTATTTTTTAACTGTAAATTATCAATAAATACTTTATTCTTTTATATCAAATCTATTCGAACCATTTTATGTGATATAGGATATTATACTGGACCTGGTTTAATGGATAAAGCGGATACATTTTGGAAGATAAGCCCACTAAGACGTCCAAGCCCAACATTATGGGCCAAGCTCATATTGAGCCTACAAAGGTACACTCTCCCTATAAAAGGGGGGCCAAGGTACCTCATTCACACATTATCCTCTCCTGATTACATTACTACACTTTATCTCTCTCTTGATCCGGGCACTGACTTAAGCATCGGAGGCCCGACGCCGGGGCCACCCCCGGCGTTGGGTTCTGCAGGTACGGAGGCCGGTTCGAGT
>CACSLK010024540.1:17175252-17185704 GCA_902706635.1 Striga hermonthica | reverse complement strand
AGTTAAAAAAAAAAAAAAAAAAGCTTATAACTGATATATGGCTCCATTACAAATGAGTGAATTACATGTAACTTTCAGAACAAGTGCCAGTACGAGGAGGGGACCTTTAATTTGTTTGTTTAAACATCTCATACGACAGGTTTATTTGTCGTTTTGATTAGATTCTATCGAGTACATCTAAAGTTGCATGTACTGTGTGGATAACATGAGATGACCTACACGGCTACACTTACGTGACATATCTATTGAGTTTATTGCTACTAAAAGAATAAAAATAAAAATAAAAAATCTACTCTGATTTGTGTCTCGTAAGAGCACCCACAATTCTTTGGGTCTTTTAGAAAAAAATCGCATGCCATGTAGGAAATAGACTTAGTCTATAAAAAAATGTTTCACAATGCAATTAAAAATGGATCTAGTCTAACTTATGTGGCACTAGAAAAAAGAGACCAAGTTCATACTTGGGTCTATTTTGGACCCAAGTGCAAACCCACCTAGTCATTATTTGTTTACAATTTTCTTTTTTTTTTTTAATAAGCAAAATATATTTTTTTGTATGCATTTATTATTACTATATTTTTATTGGTTGTTTAGTATTCTAGACCTAGTACTTTTTTGTTTTGAATTGGATAGATTTTGGATTTTTTAGCTTGGGTTTGTCCATGTCATTATGGACTTAAGTCTATTTATTTGTCACATATGCAAAAAGAGACCCAAAGCATTATGGGTGTTCTAATAGCTCTTGACATTTTTACGATATTCTAAAAATAAAGTATTAAAGTGTTGCAGTTTTGCTATGGAGCAATTGGATGACTCGGCTTATGGAGTCATCCATTGTTATTAGCAAATGATGTATTGACACATGTCCTGCAATAAATGCATATTGAACATGTGTCAGTACATAAAGTGATGGATTACTTTATAAGAGAGCCATCCGATAGCTCCACAGGCTTTCTGTAAAGTGTTGGGTAATAAAAAAAAAATTCTAAGTTTATAAGGGCCATCTCACTCACTTACTTAGGTAGCCAACTTAGTAAAATTATTGTAAAGTAGAGCTAGTGAGAATCCCGTGCGATTCACGGGTTTCGTATTTTAGAACATTTTTTTAAAACTTTATTTAGCAATATATTAGCCTGCTGACTCGTTTATATATTATAAATAATATTTTAACATAGATATTTATTTTTTAATACAAAAAAAATAATAATTTTACATACTTTGATTCATCATAATACTCAAATATTATTTTATTTAAAAACTTATTGTCATATAATGTCATTATTATTTATAACACTTATAGAAATAATTTTATTTTTTATCTAATGATAAATATTTATATTAATATTATTTATTAATGTAATTAATTTAATATTATATAAGCAAATATAATGTTTATTAAGAATATAATTATGTGGAAGGTAAGATAAAATTGAATGAATAAACCTTAATTGAATAAACCCACCATTTAAGGAGCATTTAATGCTGCCTAATTTTGTGGTAAATAAAATTCAAATAATTTCTCAAAGTGACATGCAATTAATTTTTGCGGATTTATTTTTGTTACTATTTTTAGTAAATAGGTTCTGTCTTTATATAGATATAGATTAACAAATCTTGCTAGTGTCATTAAAAATAAAAATAATTAAATTTTTTAAAATCATATTAGTTGATGGTTGTATTCTATTAACTAGTATGAGTCCCCTGCAGTGTATAAGTAAGAGGGATTCATAAATATTTATAAATTAAGCATTCAATTTAAGTATTATTTATAAAATAAAAATATAAAATCAATATGTAGTATAATTACCTATTTTAATTTATTGAAAATGTTATATAAGGTTTAAATTGTACAAAATTACATAAAAATATCTTTTAAAATTAGTACACAATCCGTGTGGAGCACATAACTGATACTAAATCACATTATATTCGTTTCAAAATAAGTATCATTTCAGAATTTTTATTCAGAAATTCTATTTGACTATAATGTTATTCCAAAAAATAGTTATTTTGGTAATATGTTATCATATATTTAATAACTTATGTGAATAATAAGTATAAATATAAATTTTAAATCGTTTCATTACTTAAAATAGTCTATTTTTGTATAAACTCTTCAATAAAAAATTATGTAGTTGAGTAATATATTAAAATATAAATAATTGACTATTTCGTTTACGTCCAAGTTAACTTTAACCCCTAAGTTATTGAGTAATTTATTAGACTATAAATAATTGACTATTTCGTTTACGTCCAAGTTAATATTGACCCGCAAATTATGAATAATTATTTTTTATTTTTAATTTAGAATAAAAATATTTTATTTTCTTTTCAATATATTATATACCAAATTTAAACCATGCAACTAACAAAGGTAATAGTTACAAGTTTTGTCAATATATTATATTCCAAATTAAAATCATGCAACTAACAAAGGTAATAACTGCAAGATTTGACCAAAATGATTATGTACATTAATTACATTAATTTAGGCACAGTAAATATTTTAGGTGGGAAATCCAATGTTCTTTTTTATTTTTAATTGTTACTAGTACGTACCCCGTGCGATGCACGGGACAAATATATTAAATGAGTTATTTTCACAGCCTTGTCCGTTTAAGTCTAAAAAGTAATAATGTTATTATCTATTTTCTACCTCTTTTAATTAACGTTAAGTCTAAAAAATTATTAAGCCGCCCTCTAGCAAATATGTATGGAGTTATGTGTTCGTGTCTCATAAGTCACAAACATTATGAATAGCATTGCAAATTACTCATTGAAACTTTTATTCATTGCAAATATATTCAAATAGTTTATATGACAACCATTAAATACCACTTTCAATATATTTATAAATAAAAAGTATATAAAATTTTTGGTGTGTTCAAATTAAATAATTTTTTTATGGGCTCAATTTTAATCATCCAGACATTTTGTCAAACGCATAGGTGTGTTCAAATTTAAATCATTGGTATTTTGGTCGGTTGAAATTTAAATCATCTACCATGGTACTGTGATGTGTATTATATATATATATAATATATATATATACAGTTTTTTAGCAAATAATTTCTGCTTTATAAAAATAATAATGATAATTTCTCAAGATTTTAAACGTAAAATTTGGCTTTTAATCACAATAGAAAAATCATGGTAAGTTGTATTGAAAATGTGTTATGAGATAAAACAATTAACTAAAATAATTAAATAAAATACTTGATGGAAATGGAATGCATTTACTTTTGACTTTTTTTACTACTAATTCTAGTAAATATAATGCTTTTTATATAAGTATAGATTTCAAGTAAACATCATTGCATCTTTATATATTAATAGATTATCGGTTTATCATATGTATATATTTAATATAAAAAGATAATAATTTCATAACATTTTTTTTTTTATTTTTGTTACATGATAATGAAATTTAACATTTTGATTTGAATGATGGGCATATAGTCTTATCTGCCATCCCAAACTCCGAGTGGGCTGATAAAACACAGAGCGAAAGAGCTGACCATCCTACGTGGCGACGGCCAAGGCGAGCGCAAGACCTTCGAGAGGATTTACGACTACGATGTGTACAACGATCTTGGAGATCCCGACGCCGACGATGACTTGGCACGCCCCGTCCTCGGCGGCCCCGACCATCCTTACCCTCGCCGCGGCAGAACTGGCCGCCCAAGAACTAAACAAGGTCAGATACACACCCCGAGGCTCTTGTGTTTCTGCAGTTTAATTGAAAATTTAGGGACGCACAGTAGCTGTTTGTCAAAATGCTTAGCTAAAAGTTATGACTGTTAGTTTCTTTGAAATGTGTTTAGTTTTCTTCGTCTTTGTTATATATATATATTTTATATACCCGATTTTCTGAGACATTTGCCCACTTTCTAAAGTAAGCCAATATTGCAACTAGTGTCGATAGGAGTAATATATGAAGATAGAGTTGTTAGGATTTTGTGATGCCGATTGAATATTAGTTTAAAAATATGTTAATATGAGAAATGAGACTGTATGAGGAATTTGTAAACCAAGTGGTAACGTTCATCCTTTACGAGGGGATGTACCGGTTGATACGAGGTTCACTTCCTCTATCGCTCAATTATGTAGGCAATTAGATTGCATTTCACATATGAAAAAAAGAAAAATGAGATGGGGGAAGTATATATTAGCTATAAAAATGTCAAAGGAGTCGTAAGTAATATCGCATGAAAAATGTGTTATAAAGATTGTTCTTTTAGATACTTTTTCATGTGAGATACTTTTTCATGTGATAAATATTCTTTCTTGATAGTGATAGGTAATCGCGCGATATCACGGTAAGTAAAATATTATGAACTGAACTAAAAGCTTGTTTACTTCTTTTACTTCTTTTGTCTCTGGTTTGTAATCTCTACTAAATGTCTGAATTTAATATCATACTCAGATCCACTATCTGAGTCAAAGAGCCCCACATCTAGTGTGTATGTGCCTAGAGATGAAGCATTTTCCGAAATAAAGCAGGAGCAATACTCAGCGAAGACCATGTACTCGGTGCTCCATATGCTCATCCCATCAGTGAAGACTTCCATCGTAGACAGCACCCGCGGGTTCCCTCACTTCACGGCCATAGACACTCTATACAATGAAGGTGTTTTGTTACCGGATATTCCTTCTACAGGTCTGGGGAGTATGTTACCCAGGGTCGTCAGGTTTATCGAGGACACCAAGGACACTGTGCTGCAGTTTGAGACCCCTGAGTTGATCGACAGTAATTCCATGATTTCTGCTTCTTTTTGTCTTTTGTTGTTTTCTTTTCTTTTTTCCGTTGTCTGTACTTTTCTCTAATATTTTATTTTTGGATGTTGCGCGGGGACATGTGGTGCTTCGTGTTGAGCTACTTTTTCTGTTATGATTGTAGGAGATAAGTTTGCTTGGTTTAGGGATGCTGAGTTCGCGAGACAAACTCTTGCAGGTCAAAATCCATTGTGCATCAAGTTGGTTACGGTATGGCTAACACACTCATATTTCAATCAAATTGTTGAGGGTCGTAATGCATTTGTGTGGATGTCCATTTTGGTTTTTATTGTGAACACAAACCACTCTCAATATATACTGTGTTCATTGCGAAAATTTTTACTGATTTATATAATTGCAGAGACCCCAGGTCCCCAAGTACCTTTCAAACATAAAAATAATTTGGTGCCCATTGTTTCGATTTCATAAAGTCCACTCTCAACAAGAGGACATCTTATATAAAATGGGAAAAGTTAGGAGCATGCATGTTATACCTAAGGGGGTATTTACTGTTTTGAAACAATATCGAGTCGTACTGTAATTTGATCATACTCAACAGCAGGTTTTGCACTTTCTCCTACTCCATATTTAGAATCTGAGAAATAAGACATATAGTAGACGCATAACGCTAAATTTGTCTAATTTGTTTGTTACAGGAATGGCCACTGAAAAGTGAGCTCGACCCTAAGATCTACGGACCTGCTGAATCAGCAATCACAAAGGAACTGGTAGAGAACGTAATCGGAGGCCACATGACAGTTGATGAGGTGAAATCCGACTGCTGGGAATGTGGGCGTGATTTCATGCGATAACGTTTTGATCTATTTTTCCTTTTCTTTTTTCTTTTTTTCTTTTTTCATCTAGGCATTCAAGCAAAAGAAGTTGTTCATTTTAGATTACCACGACATTTTCTTGCCTTACGTTAACAAAGTAAGGGAGCTCAAGGGGACAACCTTTTATGGGTCGAGGACTTTATTTTTCTTGATGCCTGGAGGTGTGTTGAGGCCCGTGGCTATCGAGCTAGTGAGACCGCCGGTAGATGGGAAACCTCAGTGGAAGGAGGTCTACCAGCCATCTTGGAACCCAACTGGCATCTGGTTGTGGAGGCTGGCTAAGGCTCACGTCTTGGCTCATGACTCTGCGTTCCATCAACTGTGTAATCACTGGTGAGTTTTTCTTTTCTTACACCCACGATTTCTCTACCTTTAAATATCATGTACTTTTTATACCCGAAGCTTTAGAGGAAAAAAGTAAGGGAGTCTTGAATTCTCGTAGAAACTTTTCCTGCTACTCTAATTATATTTTCATTATGAAATTGGTCCACAAAAAAATAGAATAGATTCCTTACAGAATACGACGAGTAACAAAAAGGTCTGAACTCAAGCTTGTGAAATATATATAGAACCATCCTTTTTTTGACAATCTTGATATCTTGTGTTTACTCTGCAGGTTACGTACTCATTGTTGTTCAGAGCCTTATGTAATCGCGACTAATAGGCAATTGAGTGCAATGCATCCGATTTATAGATTGTTGCATCCCCATTTGCGGTACACGATGGAGATTAATTCTATGTCTCGTGACTCCCTTATCAGTGCCAATGGTTTCATTGAGGGTGCATACTCCACGAGTAAGTACTCTGCAGAATTGAGCTCTCATCTCTATGACAAACTATGGCAGTTCGACGTAGAGTCACTACCGGCAGATTTAATCAACAGGTAAACTATTTAATAGGGATAATTACATTTTATCTCTAAAAGTTGATGCATCCCATCTTGAAGTGAGTCAGTATTTTTTTATAATTAAAAAAACTTACCTAAAGATTGAGAACTCTGGAAAACCTAGAAGATGTCCATGTTAAGTGCTGCAGCGAACCAAACATGCCGAGCTGGAGCATCTCAAGCTCGTGTTCTTTTGTGTTCGAGCATGTTGGTTTGTTTATTATTTGAGCGAAAATTGGTCTTCGAACATGTTGGTTTGCTTAATTGTTCGTTAAAGTTCGAGTTTGTTCATGTTTAAATGATTCAATAAAGCAAACTTAACTCTAATTGTTTAATTAACTCAAGTTCAGTTCGTTCGAAAATCGTTCGAGCTCGAAATAAAAAATTTAAAAAATAAATAAAAATTTAGTTTGGCACTTCTATAATATCTATTAAAAATATTACGCATATAAATATAAAAATATGAAAATTATATATTGAATTTATGTTTGAACATTATTGAATTATATATGTATACTCTTATCTTTCGACCACCCAGAGATATACATATACACACATAATATTATGTCTTAAGCGCGTGCACACACCACATAGAAAGTCCACACACATATACACATCTATGTACACATACTAGAGACGAACATGCATAGATAGTTCAACTCTCTGGGAGGAATGGTGAGAAGAAGAGCGTGGTTTCATTGAAGAAAGGGTAAAAGTTAGAAATAACCACCAATGGGTATCGTGCAAATTCTTGAGTTGGAGTTTTTGCACTGGGTTAAATTTATGAATGTGAGGTTTCTCTGGTTCTTGGGAAATTTCGCAATTTCTCCAATCTGATAGCTGAAAGAGAAGGAAAACGCTAGAATCTATATCTATATATACATTGAAAGAGGTTGATGGAATAATCCAAAATAGTAACTTTGATTTTATAATTAAATCTGTTGATTTACTATTAAAAGAAATAAAGTAAAAACTACTTTAATATTTATAAAAAAAAATTGTATTATACATATATGTTGTAAATCGTGCAATCCGGTTAATAACACGACTTTCTATATAAATAAAGTTATATAAATTTTGAAAATTATTTTGTGATAATTATCGCATTAAAAATTCGATTCTTCATATTAATTACGAATCACCGCAATTTCTTTATTGTGTTGGTAAAGAACCTTACAAAATGTCTTCAAAAGCCGTCTATTAAATATGTTTCGTTTTTAGAAAGTATTATTTGAATATGCACGATATGATTGCAAAATATTGAAAATCAATTATAGAAATTTTATTATAATATTTATCACAATGTTACCAAATGAATAAGAGACCACCATAATTCTTTTATTAATGTTGATAAATAACATTCAATTGTAAGAAATATTTTAAATAAAAAATCATAATGATTTTTTGAAGATTAGAAAGAAAAATTAAAATATTTATAATATTATAAATTATATGAAGAAAAGAATAATATTGAGGTTTTAAAAAATTAATATTTTTTTTTACCTCAAAATAATATATATTACAATATTTTTAATTAAGTGGTAGTTATAATATTTGCCACAATTTTCAAAGTTAAGTTAGCTTAACTTGTATAGAAATCGAAATAATATTTCTAACAAGGAATGTGTACGAGTAGAAGAAGAAGTATTATGTGAGTATTATTTATTTATAATATTAAAATATGTTAAATTTTCATTATCCTTAATTGTAAACATGGTCTACTGTTTAATATAACGAGTGAAATAAATATTATTAAGTTATTATATATCATAAAATAAAAGAAAAAATTAATTATTATTATTATTCAAAACTATTTTTATACTAATCAATATTCCTTCATCGCTTTAATAAATGCAATTATAATTATTGACCCGTGCATTGCACGGGCTATGGAAATGGAGAAGGAAAATAAACAAACAGACAGAGATGTGAGTGGGTTGGCTCGTCTGCAAAGACCCATCCGAGCCACCAGCGTTGGCAGTTACGGTTCTGTCTAATTGAGTTACCCAGCCCAGGTTTGACTCTAGGTCCCAGCCGTCCCGCCTAGCCTGACCAGGCCAGGTTGAAAAAGACTGCTAAAAATTTATAAAAGAACTCGAATTCTAATACATAAGCTCTGTGTCGTCAGGCAATTTGATACTGAAAGGCATCCTAATTCATTCCTCTCCTTTCGCGTCAAGCATATATTATAACCTTTCCTTCACTGCGCTTCGCTTCTAAAGTATTTGCCTAATTAAAAATGCCCATGTTACGAAACATCAGTTGAGATTTGCATTTACCTAGCAAGTATCTTTCTCTGAATTTGAAATATTCAAGAACTAAAACCATTCACCGTTACATTGAATTGTTTTGTAACTCCAGGGGAATGGCTGTGGAGGATCCAACTGCACCTCATGGACTGAAGCTGACAATTGAAGACTACCCTTATGCAAATGATGGTCTGCTCCTATACGACGCCATCAAAGAGTGGGTCACGGATTACGTCACGCACTACTATCCTGAAGCAAACCTCGTCCAATCAGACAGCGAGCTCCAATCATGGTGGACAGAGATCCGAACATTGGGCCACACGGACAAAAAGGACGAGCCGTGGTGGCCCCAGCTAAAATCTCCACAGGACCTGATTGGGATCCTCACGAGCATCATATGGGTGGTCTCAGGCCACCATGCGGCGGTCAACTTTGCCCAATTCGACTTTGGTGGCTACTTTCCCAACAGGCCCACCATAACCCGAACCCCAATGCCCACCGAGGACCCGAGCGAGGAAGAGAAGAAGAAGTTTCTCGAGAGGCCCGAGGCATTTCTTTTGGATTGCCTTCCTTCGCAAATGCAGGCGATGAACGTGCTGGCTGTTCTGGACGTTGTATCTGCACATTCGCCCGATGAGGAATATCTCGGGGAGAAAATCGAGCCGTTCTGGGCCGAGGATAAAGTGATAGCCGCAGCTTTTACGCGGTTCAACGGGCGGATGAAAGAGATCGAGGGGATTATCGACGGTAGAAATGCGGATACAAGCCTGATGAATCGGACTGGGGCTGGTGTGGTGCCATACACACTCTTGAAGCCGTTTTCGGAACCTGGTGTGACGTTGAAAGGTGTGCCGAACAGCGTCTCGATTTAACATCCAGGCCAGACCTAAAATGCAAAGCCAGATACTGCATGAACAAGTGAAAGAAATTCAGGAGCCATTTTTTTTTTATAAGATAAGATTCCACTTACCTCTGCCGTGAAATTTAAAATATGCAACACCATTTCATTTCACAAGCATCAGTGACAATCAAAATGCAATAAGATTTCAGTGTGTACGAGGATTTATTTGCCTATGAATATTTATGTCTATTTTGCAAACTGATATTGTTTTGGGCTCTTTAAAGCAATACTTTTACTTCCAGATAAAACTGCATGAATCTTAAAACGGGTCTTGTAGAAAGACGAAAAGTATACCAAATAAAAACTTTATAGTGTGTGTGTGT
Organism: Striga hermonthica; assembly: GCA_902706635.1. Taxonomy (NCBI): domain Eukaryota; kingdom Viridiplantae; phylum Streptophyta; class Magnoliopsida; order Lamiales; family Orobanchaceae; genus Striga; species Striga hermonthica. The sequence goes on along the minus strand of CACSLK010024540.1, from coordinate 17,175,736 downwards.
GTGTGTGGCTGTGTGCATGATAAAATCAGATTTATGTTAAAATTATTTAGGGGGTGATTGTTTACAAAATAATTCACTTACTTTTATTTCAACTCAAAATCTAACTCAACTTTAACTCAACCCCACTATCTTTAATATTATTCATATAATTAAATAATACAAACCAATTATTCTTACACATCACGTCAACTTTAATTCACTATTCATCCACTCACATAATTTTAACTACCTATCATTTCCAATCATTTCCAATCATTTATCTCTTACTTTTACATCAAATCAATTTTAATTATTTTATTCTAAATATTATTTTAATACATTCTTAAAATTCCACTACAACTAACCATACTACATTTTTCAAAATTAACTATAGTTAACCAAAATAACTCAATTTGAACAAATTATTTCATAAACAATCAAGCCCTTAATTTGTACAATATATGTAAATTAAATATATGTGTATTCTTACCCTGTAGTTTCCTCA
>CACSLK010024540.1:17147474-17161405 GCA_902706635.1 Striga hermonthica | reverse complement strand
TCGTTTAATTGCGATGAATCTCCAGGGGAATGGCTGTGGAGGATCCAAACGCACCTCACGGCCTAAAGCTAACAATCGAAGACTACCCTTTCGCAAATGATGGTCTGCTTATATGGGACGCCATAAAACACTGGGTCTCAGATTACGTCTCACACTACTATCCAGAACCGTACCTCATCCAATCAGACAATGAGCTTCAGTCATGGTGGACAGAGATCCGAACAATGGGCCACGCGGACAAAAAAGACGAACCCTGGTGGCCCGAACTGAAAACCCCCCAGGACCTGATCGGGATCATTACAATCATCATATGGGTGGCCTCAGCCCACCATGCAGCCGTCAACTTTGGCCAATTTGATTATGGAGGATACTTTCCCAACAGGCCCACCATAGCTCGGATCCAAATGCCCACTGAGGACCCGAGAGAGGAAGAACAGAAGCAGTTTCTCGAGAGGCCTGAGGAGTTTCTCTTGAGGTGCTTTCCTTCGCAAATTCAGGCAACAATCGTGATGGCTGTTTTGGACGTTTTATCTAGTCATTCGCCCGATGAGGAGTATATTGGGGAGAAAATCCAGCCGTGTTGGGCCGAGGATAAAGTGATAGCTGCCGCTTTTGAGCAGTTTAACGGGCGGCTTAAGGAGATTGAGGGGATTATCGATGGTAGAAATGCGGATACAAGCTTGAAGAATCGGACCGGAGCTGGCGTGGTGCCGTATGAGCTTCTGAAGCCGTTCTCGGAACCTGGGGTAACGAGTAAAGGTGTGCCGAATAGCATCTCGATTTAAATTTATGACATGTTATTATTGTGCCTTTAAGTTGCTGTGTGGAGTTGAAATATGAACAACAAGGTGTTCTATATCTTGCATTTGGAATTATTGAGTTTGATAATAAAATTGCATTATGTATGCATCCGCAATAGTTTTAAAATTCAGTCCATCATACATAACATAGCTTCTTCATCCTTTATTATTATTATTATTATTATTATTATTATTATTATTATTATGATTATTATGATTATTATTACTGCTGCTGCAAAAAATTCTTGAACCATCTGGCCGAGAGCTTTGGGTATCTCCTTAATATATCTTTGTAGTCGACATAGTTTAGGCCAAAACGAAGACTGTAACCTGAGTTCCATTCAAAGTTGTTCAGCAACGACCTCGCGAGAAAAGAAATCCTATAACATCGATGATCGACCCTTCTCCTGAATTAAATAAATGAAGATGCCAGTATTTCAAAATCATACGTATAAATCAATGAGAGATTTATTTGAAAAAAAAAAATAAAAAATTCTATGTCGATAACACAAGAGAAGAGGTCAATTTTCTCCATTTATAGTCACAATTTCACCTACTATAATAGTTCAGTCGTTAGTCAAAGACAGCTGACCATCGAAATGTATCAAAACTGGAGGATGGACCAAACATAGAGTATGTAAAATACTAACTGAATAGATAGAGGAGTGTTTACAGAGTATCAAAACTGAAGCATTATGATCCTCAAGTAAGCAGGGTAACAGGAGTGTTTACACTGGGAAAAAGGACTAAAGATAACGAAAAAACGTTTTCCCACTTAGGTGGAAAAATACGCTGTTTCGTCATACTATCATTCCTATTTGCTGCAAACAGATCTGTAAAATTCTTCCTGAATTTTTCAGAACCTTCAGTTTCCCAAGTATGAAACCTTAACCGTTGAGGACACAATCAGGTAGTATCAAATATTTTTTTTAATAGCTATTACCGAGAACCTAATCGATGATACAGAATACGTAAGAGTTTTGGGACTCTTCCACATGATCATATATAGATTCATACAAAGTGGAAAACTTGGAACATGTAATATTGATACATAAGGAAATGATCACACTTCACAAGTTTGTTTAGTTAATATACTTCCAGCGAACCAGAGTTCATTTAGAATTTATAAATAACAACCAAAACTTCTCTAAGGAATGAAAAATGTCCCTACCTTTTCACGGTTTATTTTTGGTCTTTAGCATTTTTCTCCATTTGGACTTTTCATCTTTGTTTAACACAGTCTTGGCCCCGTCTTCCGCATTTGGAGTCTCGTCTCGTCCCCGTGAAGCAATAGCATTTAGGTTTGACTTACACAAAGTCATCAAAAGTCAAACCTTTCACCAATAGTCTCCACAGGAACATTCACCACCGGAAAACCTGTGAAAACGATTAATGTCTCTAACAATAATTTCTCTTTGAAAAATTTCCGAAGCAAACTTCATAACGACGTGGCAATCGCCACATGTTCTAAGATTCTTTTTTATCCGAATGGGTGCCCCAGTCGGTAGTATCAGCAGTCCGAACGCAAGGGCTAACTTTTCGCTGTGGTACCACAGGCTTCGCTCCTTGTACTCTCCCACATCGTTAATTGCATACTGGATTTCAGGAACATATCCTTTCTGCTTCACGAGCTCCTCCAGTTTTCCCAGCATCTCATATATCTCTTTCGTCATAGAATGTGTTCTGTCATGAGCTTTAAAAATGTGGGTCGTGTTTCTAAAGTCAAGCCAGCTCAAGCCTGGCTCCTTTTTCACTCTATTAAACCCCATCAATCTCCGCACCTCAGTAGCTTCTTCTAATCGCTCTCCGTGAGCATACATGTTGTGTAGCAACACGTAATTTCCAGGATTATTGGGTTCCATTTCAAAAAGCTTTTCCGCAACCTCTCGACCCAAATCAAGATCACCATGTTTTCTGCAAGCCCCAAGCAGTGCCCCCCAAATAGACACATCGGGTTTAATCGGCATATCCTCCACAAATCTCTTGGCATCATACAAACGGCCCACACGACCAAGCAAGTCAACCATGCAAGCATAGTGTTCAAGCCCTGGTCTCATGTTATACTTCTCACTCATCAAATAAAAGTAGGAAAAGCCATTGTCAACTTGCCCAGTATGCCCACAAGCCGACAAAACAGAGACGAAAGTAATGTAGTCAGGCTCAAAACCTGCTTGTACCATATTATCAAACAATTCTATAACCTGATTTGCACAGCCATGCTGTTGATATGCCGAAAGCATAGCTGTCCATGATATCACATTATGTACTTTAGTCTCATCAAATATCCGTCTAGCATCCGCTAAGCTCCCACATTTTGAATACATTGCAATCAATGAGCTTGCGACACAAGTGTTTCCTACGAATCCTGTTTTTATTATCTGATTATGGACTACAGAGCCCTGATCCAGCGCAGCGATGCCCGCAGCAGCATTGAGCGCGGTTGAAAATGAAGTCTCGTCAGGCGACACACCTTCACGTCTCATGAACCAGAAATAATTGCAAGCATCCTCAAAATAACCATTCTGGACAAATCCCATCACCATAACATTCCACGTCACCGCATCTCGATCATCTGTAGTCCTGAACAATTTCTCGGCATCATCGAAACCACCACTTTTACAGTACATGTCCATTAGAGAGTTCTTCACGTAAGCCAAGTACTCCAGGCCATGCTTAATGACCATTCCATGGACTTGCCTCCCCACCATCGCCTCAGACAAGTTGGCACAGGCGCTCAAAACGCTTGAGAAACTCACTTGATCGGGTCTCAATGCATTCTCTGCCACCAACCTGGAGAAGAAAGAAATCGCCTCACCAAAACATCCGTTTTGGAAAAAACCCACAACCACGGAATTCCAAGACACGAGGTTTCTCTCGGGCATTTCATCAAACACCTTCCCCGCACAACCCATGTCGCCCGATTTTGCATACATATCCACCAATGCGCTTCCCACAAACACGTCCCACTCAAACCCGTGCTTGAACACCAACGAGTGCATCTGTGCCCCCTCGGCCGCACGCCCGCAAGCCGGCAAGACAGCGGAAAACGTGAAATGGTTGGGGAAAATATCCCTCGACCTCATCTCGTTGAAAAAGGCAAGAGCTTTGGAGTGCAGATTGGAGCGGGAAAGGTGGGTGATGAGGGATGTGTAGGTGAAGACGTTCTTGGTGTGGGTTTTGGAATCTGAGGCTGAAAAGAGGGCGAGAGATCGAGAAACGTGGCCGCACCTGGAGTAGAGGTTGAGGAGGTTGTTGAAGAGAAGTGGGGCAGAGAGGTAATTACGGGCGACGAGCTGGGCATGGATTTGGGCAGCATGCTTCAGGTTTCTGGAGCAGTTGAGAAGTGCAGTGAATCGAGCTGGAGATATGTTGGACGACGATGGCTTTGCGCGGTGCTCTTGAGTGAGAGATGGTGGCGACGGCGATTTCATAAAGAAATGCAAACAGAGTTCATAAAGAAAATTGAACACATGGAAACAACTTACAAGTAAAACATCAATGCCTAAAGAGTTTCATAAAGGGAAACTACAGAGCTCTGGTTGTTGATTGCGAATTATGTTTAATTTAACATGAGATGGACTTTCTATAAATATATAATTTGTGAAAAGAGTTTGGATTTATAAAATACAGTAATGCTCACCTACCCATGGTGGGCAGCTCATGCTTGAATCGAGTTTGAGTTTGATTGAATACGAGTTGACTTTGAACAACTCGAACTCAAACTCGTTATAAGTTCGAGTATAAGGGTAATTTACCTAAATACCCCAATTTGGAGCACATTCCGAGTAAAACTTAGACTTAACTAGAGCCAAATTCTTGTTGGGTCTTAACCCAAGAGCGCTTGGATGAGATGGTTTGAGTCTCTTCCAGCTTAACCAGTGGTCTCGTGTTCGAGCCCTGGGAATGCAGCAGTGTTAAAACTCTTGAGGGGGAGCTTTGCCGCCCTTGTGGTCCTACCCGGCTCGATTCCGGATTAGTCGGTTCCCATGTGGATCCGGAAACCGGAAGGTCCCTGTACCAAAAAAAAATTCTTGTTGGGTCTTAGTTAGATTTTTATGTTCTTTAGACCTTATTTGTCGGGTCTCCCATTAGGGCGCAGTTACTATTGTAGTTGTGATTTGGAACTGTACCATTAATTCTTGTATTGGCTGTATATTTGAACTTTGTATCTTTTTTGTGTAATGAGAATCCTATCGTTTTTGAAAAAAAAAAAGAAAAAAGAGAACTAGAACAAATTCAAGAAAAAGAAAATCTTATTTGATTAGAGAACTTTTTTATTGAAAATTCAAGCCAAACTCCAGCAAAATTCGAGCTAACGAAATTTGAGTTGATCTCAAGCCAATCTTAAACCAATGTATATTTTTTACGAATCAAACTGAGCCTTGAAAAGTCTAGCTCGTCGAGCTCAGTGAAAAAATCGAGCTCGATTTGATGAGACCAATAATCGACTCGTCTAGACTAACTTGCAACCCTAGGTTGGAGAAATAATTAGTTCAACATACAACTTCTCTGGGGTTTTTCGGCAGTTAACCCAAACTTCAGTGTCTTCTAGCTTTCAAGGTATCCCTTATGCTCTTTGTCCAGAATTTCACATCAACAATCATTTTCTGAGACAAAATGCAAATGCAGCTAACTATCCAATTCCTTGAAAATATTTCATGGAGAGCATGTTACTAAAATGTACCCAAGTACGAGGTCTTCCATCGTCACCATTAAAGCACATGTACGATCAAGGTCGTAGAGAACTAGTAAATGAACCCCGAGGTCACAAAATTGCTACAAGAAAAAGTTACACACCAGTGTTTTTCACCATATATAACTATATCCCAAGAGTCGAGGAAAAAGGTCCGACACAAGTCCAAACATGATATTTCCATAGTTTATATTTATCACTCTTCTCATAAATGTCGCCTCACTCTCTAAACTGAACTAGACCCAGGCTTCTTAGCGACCTTTTTATCCTTCATCACCTTCCTCACATCCTCTACAGCTCCCCACTCACCCTCGGCAGCGTATATATTCGCAAGCGTCACGAAACTTTCTGGCCTCTTCACGTCCATCCCCACACGTTGATCGCAAATCTTCTCGGCAAGATCCCTCCTTCCGTGAACCTTGCAACCACTTAGAAAGGCACCAATAGTCGAATTCGTGATTTCCTCCCCAATATGACTAATAACCCGATAAGCCTCATCCATCCTCCCATAACGGCACAAAAGGTCGACTAAACATGAGTAATGCTCGCTATTTGCTCTCACACAACACGAGTCCATGGATTTGAATATTTCCAAACCCTTCTCGACTAACCCACCGTGGCCACAAGCTGAGAGAACAGAGGTGAAAGTGACTTCGTTCGGTTGCACTTTGTTGCTCAACATGTTTTCGAAAAGCTTGATGGCAGAACCTACCAGCCCATGTTTCCCATAACACCCAATCATAACATTCCACAATGCGGTACTTTTTTCACTGATGGAGTTAAAAATACACTGCGCCCCTTTGATACTACCACATTTCGAATACATATCAATAAGAGCACTAGCAACAAAGACGTTCATGTCGAGCTCCATCCTGTATAACAACCCGTGAATTTCTTTCCCCACACGAGCAGAAGCAATCATCCCACATGCAGGGAGCACGACAGATAGAGTCACTTGATTGGGCTTGATACCAGAAATCAACATCTCTCGAAAAAATGTTAGAGCCTCAAAGGCCCTTTGGCTTTGAACGAAACCTGAAATAATTGCATTCCAGGTAGCCGTATCGGGGACTAATCCTTCCTCACCCATTAGAGAAAAATATCTAAAAGCACCATCACACTCTCCGTTCTTCGCGAGGCCCGCTATAATCGCATTCCATGTGAATTCATTAGGTTTATCATTTCCTTCCAATCTCATTCTTTCGAGCAGGAAAACCGACTCGTCAATTTTTCCAACATCAGCGTACCCAGAAATCATTATTGTCCAGGATGCAACATCTCTTTCAGCCATTATATCGAACAGTCGGCGTGCGCTGCCCACATCCGAACACTTTGCGTACATACCAATCAAAGCATTGCATACATGCAGATCTTTTAACAAACCCATTTTGTAAACCAAGCCATGAACAAGCTTCCCCAAGTCCACATCCAGCAAACAAACACAACATTTCAAGATTGTGGAGAAAGTGTGCTTATTTGGCGAGCTGTTGCTGTTTCTTGATTCCAGGGACAGCGAGAAGTACCGAAAAGCTTCGTCGTGGAGCCCCGATCGAGTCGATTCATGAATCATCCAATTGAAAGCGAAAACATTAGGGTCTTTTGTTTCTTGGAAGAGTAATTTGGATGAAACCAAATCACCGCAACACGCGTAGGCGCCGATTAGCTTCGAACTCAGGGAGAAGACGTTCATGTGTATGTGACTGGTGAGCATGAACGCGTGGATTTGCTTGCAGGGTTTCAGCGCTTTCGGCTTCATGCATCTTTGCAGTAATGTGCTGCAATGGCGCGCAATGGAGATGGGCTGTGAAAGCGACAGTGTTTTCATCTCCTCTGTTTTAGTTCCATGGCAACTTTCTGGCGCCAACAACAAAATGAGGAAAACGAGTGGCGGTTGCTACTGGATATTGAGCCTTTTTAAAATTGGGATGGTATGGTCCCGTTACGAGACAATTCCGTCAGGGTTAACCATTAGATCAACTATCTCGATGGTTACATAATGATCTAACGGTTAAAAATCCCGATAGAATAATTCCGTAACGGGACCGTAGCATTTTCCTTTAAAATTTTGTTTGGACTCATAAAAGTGAGTATCTTGAATTAAAAACATACAAAGACAGAATTTTGAAAATTTCATTAATACACATTACACAACCAAATGTTAATCCATCACTCATTAGATTCAAAAGATAAAAATACAGTTAAGGAAATCAGTCCAACTGATTTACCGAACCCTTTCTAACTTTGAGAAATGCAACAGAACCCAATCCCGTGTCGAGTTTCCCGTTCGACAAAGGCAGCCGCTTTTTCCAGCAGCTGAGGCTCCTGAAAATGGCGGCCCCGCAAAACTCGTCACTCATACAAGCATCCCTGCACTGCCCCACCGTGCTCGGATTTATCTGTTCGTAGTCGTTTTTCGGCCAGTCCACATCTGGAATCTCCACCAGCTCGTAATCCTCCGGGCCGCCCTGACTACACCTATTCCCCGAAAATTCCGGCTTGCAACCTCCATATCGGTTATTCGGGTCGACCAGCGTGAACCCTCTTGGGCAGCTGCAGACAGGCCTCCAGTTCTCGAGGCTGCACACGCTGTTATACCCGCAGGCCCCACTCCCCGTATCCCCACCGATATCGATACATATGTTATGATCGGGCAAGCTACCCACATACACCCACTCCGAATTGTTATTGATTTTTCTCGGATGGTAATAGAGTGCGAAAACGCCGTCGAAATCGAGCACAGCCCGAAAATAGTACTCGGAAGGGAGAAGATTCGGGCCGGGAATAATAACATTACTCTTTCCGTTTATGCCGCCAAGAGAATGAATGGAAAGCGAACTCCCGTCGAGCACCAAACGGTCGCCCGAGATCGGGTTGCTGTTGTAGTACTCGGCGTCGAAATCTGAACTCGTGAACACGCTTTTTGTGCTGAGTGCGAAATTTCCTTGGGCATTCATTGCGGCGTAGAATCTACCATACGAAAAATCGGCTCTCGATTTTCGAGAAACCAGCGAGCTGCCGTTGATCGCGATCGACTGGGTCGGGAGCAGCGTGTCGGCTGGATTCGTGAAGCTCTCCCACAGAGGGGTATTTGAGTCATTTCCCCACACGACGAAATTTCCGGCATCTGTCATGGAAGCATAAGCCGGTCGGCCGGCAAGATTCTTGGTGTAGTAATAGAGTGGCTTGCCATGATGATCAAGTAGCACGAGGCCGTTGATGGCGTCGAGGGTTAGGGTGGCGCCATGTGGCGCTAGCTGTCGGTCGAACCAAGCTACGGTTCGGTCGAGGAGTTTAGCGAACCATATTGAGAGCACGTAGAGATCGGTTTTGTTGCCGGGGAGTTGTTGGAAGCCGAAGGCGAAGTCTCCAGAAGGGGAAAGCCATGGCTTGGAGTTTTGGTCTGCAGTGATTGAGGATCCAATGGGTATAGTATGATGTGTGTTTTGAGATGAAAATGAAGAGAGGAAGAGTGTTGATGTTAGAATGAGGATCATGAGGAAATGAGCCATTTCGAGTGATATGGAAATGCAAATTCAAGAAATTAGAAATAGGAATAATATTAGTTTGGGATTTTGGTGACTTTTTTGTTATGAGTGATCAGAGTGAATGCAAAGCTAACTTAAACAAGTCTGCTGTAATTCTGGATGATTTACAGACACAAAAATTACAACACAATTCATAAAAGTTACTATTTTTAAACTCAAACATGTATACTATAAATCACGGAAATGCTACAGTCCCGTTACGGAACCATCCGTCGAGTTTTGTAACCGTTGGATCATCATGTAACCGTCGAGGATAGTTGATCTAACGGTTACAAACTCTGAAGGAATGGTTTCGTAACGGAATCGTACCATCTCTCCTGTAAATCATTATTCTGTTATTTTTCTGTAATCACAATTAATTTAATTTAATGCAGCTGTAACTTTGTTGAACAAGTATTAACGTGACTTTTTGAGGAGAAGCCAAGACTTTTCTCAACATATGGTCGATGCATTTTTTATTATTTTTTTATTTTTTATTTTTTTAAACTCCAATCAATGCTTTTGAAAATTTGGAACGCACTAACAATTATTTCCTTTACACTTCTTTTTATCTTTGAATGCGAATTCGGTAAGCGAGAGACTTTGATTTTATATCTACTTTCATTTACATGTTAAACGGAGCTAAACGGACATATTTTTTTCAACAAATTAATATATTCTTATAATGAAATGTTATAATTCAAAAATAAATTTTATTACAAAAAGAATAATAATATTTGATATTGTAAGTAAACAATTTTATTGAAACAATAACGTGTCTAGTACTAGTTTACAGTTATTTTTAATGATATTAGTAGTGTTTAATGGAGATGCTACATTCCTGATACGAGACTATTCCGTCGGGGTTTATAACAGTTAGATCATCATGAAATTGTCAAAAATAGTTGATCTAACGATTACAAACTCCGACAGAATGATTCCGTAATGGGACCGTACCATTTTCCGTGTTTAATAGTACCATTAATTAAACAGGGCATTATTGAAGTAATTTGTACGGGGTTTCCAAATCTATACTTATATTAAATGGAATAATATTTACTAAATATAGTAGTTGGAAAAGTCAAACTTAATTAATGAATTTCTAATTTTATCAAGTATTTAATTAATGTATCTAATATTTTGGGTATGCAAATCTAATTAGCATTTAATTAGTTCCTAAAAATTGGGTATGCAATATTAATTTAGGAATATTCATGTAGTTTCTAAAATGTTGGTATGCAACACGTAAAATAAGATTTTTTAATTTTTTTTAAATATAAAATATTGCAACACGTAAAACTATTTCAGTTATTTTTTTTATTTTATTTTACATATAAAATCTAATCAATATGTAATGCATCCTATAAAATTGGATTTAGTTTAGTTCTCCATACAATTGGTTGTAACTTTTTCTTTACACTTCTAAATTAATGAAGCTCTCCGAAAATACTATGTTAAGTTTAATTATTTTTAGACATATATTCTAATAGTTTAATCGAGTATAATCGATATTAAAATGATATACTAATAACTCATTTATCCAACTGCCGTATAAATTATAATATTATAAATAGATCCATTTTTAGACTTCTTTTTAAGTTCCAGCGGCACCAGTTCCTTTTGATTTTGGGGTCTTATTTAACACTCAAATGTCAGTCTTTTTGTATAAAAAATATAGAAATATTAGTGAATATTATTTAAATAATAAAGTATAATCGATGTTAAAATGATATGCTTGGATATAATTTTTTTTTGGATTTGTTTGTATTTTTTGGTTTGGTTTGGTTAGGTTAATTTTGAAAAGGTGGTGTGGTTAGTTAATAATTGGTATATTGAAATAATATTTAAAATGAAATAATTGAAGGTGATTTGGTTTAAAGTAGGAGAGAGATGATTTGAAGTGATTGTTAGTTAAAATTATGCGAGTGGATAAATAGTGAATTATGATTTGAAGTGATTTATTGATATTATTTAGTTATATTGATAATATTGAAGGTAGTGGGGTTGAGTTAAATATGATTAGATTCTTTTGGATAGATTTGTATCCAAGCATCCTCTAAAACAACATCTCATTTGTCTGATTACCTAAGTAAATTATCATATTATAAAAAGATCTATCTTAGGATTCTATTTAAGTTCCACAACACCAGTTGCTTCTAATCTTAGGGTTCCATTTAAGATCACGATCAGTCTTTATGTGCGTTGGCATAATATTAAAGAAATTTGTTCTTAGTCATGATCAATTATATGTTGTTGTTGTGTTAGTATTAGATAAGAGTTTTGATTAATGACATGTTCTTAAAAATAAATATTTTTTATCACGACCAATTGTATGTTGTTGTTACGCGTGTAAGTAATAGATAAAGAAAAGTTAAGGTTAACATTTATTGTACTTCAACATATTCTTACGGAAAACAATTTTTAATCATAGACATTTATGTTGTTTGTTTCGTGTGTAAGTAATAGAAAAAGGTTGAAATTAATTTGTGGGGACACGGGTTGCTCAGTTATTAAACAAATAATAGTGTACAAGAAAGTTTTAAATAATATATTTTTTGCATGAGGAACTATTTATGGTTTGACAATTTCCCTATGAATTATCACTTTTTTTAATACTTTTAATTTTTAATATTCCCCAAAATATCACGATCAATTATATGTTGTTGTTGTGTAAGTATTAGATAAGAGTTTTTATTAATGACATGTTCTTAAAAATAAATGTTTTTTATCACGACCAATTGTATGTTGTTGTTACGCGTGTAAGTAATAGATAAAGAAAAGTTAAGGTTAACATTTATTGTACGTTAGCATGTTCTTAGGGAAAACAATTTTTAATCATAGACATTTATGTTGTTTGTTTCGTGTGTAAGTAATAGAAAAAGGTTGAAATTAGTTTGTGGGGACACGGGTTGCTCAGTTATTAAACAAATAATAGTGTACAAGAAAGTTTTAAATAATATATTTTTTGCATGAGGAACTATTTATGGTTTGAAAATTTCCCTACGAATTATCACTTTTTATTTTTTAATACTTTTAATTTTTAATATTCTCCAAAATAAATACAGTCCGTGCATCGCACGGGTTCCATACTAGTCTATACTTATATAAAAAGGCATTCTATTTACTAGAATTAGTAGTAAGAAAAGTCAAAGGTAATTAATGCATTCTATTTCCATCAAGTATTTTATTTAATTATTTTAGTTAATTTTTTTATCTCATAACACTTTTTCAATACAACTTACCATGATTTTTCTATTGTGATTAAAAACTAAATTTTATGTTTAAAATATTGTGAAATTATTATTATTATTTTTATAAAGCATATATTATTTGTTAAAAAATTGTATATATATATATAATACACATCACAATACCATGATAAATGATTTAAATTTTAACCGACCAAAATGTCAATGATTTAAATTTGAACAAAACTATGTGTTTGACCAAATGTTTGGATGATTTAAATTGAGCCCGTAAAAAATTATTTAAATTTGAACACACCAGAAATTTTATGTACTTTTTATTTATAAATATATTGAAAGTGGTATTTAATGGTTGTTATATAAACTATTTTAATATATTTGCAATGAATAAAAGTTTGAATGAATAATTTGTAATATTATTCATAATGTTTATGACTTATAAGACACGAACACATAACTTCATACATATTTGTCAGAGGGCGGCTTAATAATTTTTTAGACTTAACGTTGATTAAAAGAGATAGAAAATAAATAATAATAACATTATTACTTTCTAGACTTAAACAGACAAAGTTGTAAAAATAATTCATTTAATATATTCAATTGGTCTTGCAGAGCCTCAACCTAGGCAAGACTTGTGCATCGCACCGGGTACCTACTAGTTTATCAGACATGGACCGAGAAATGAAGTCAAGAGCGAAATGATATGGGACATGGATCGAGAAATGAAGTCAAGAGCGAAAAATGATATGCCAAAGGATAGTTGTCCTGATAAGATAATTAATTAAATGCATATGAGATAATTTTAGGTAGGACAAATCAGTAAATCACGAGGAAATTAAACACACTTGGTCATACTAAGATTTGGTAAAATCTTATTTACGACCAACACACGAGTGATATATAGAAGCACGATTTCTATATATAATTATTAAGATTATTGTAATAATTCTTATTATGGACCGTAATTATTGAGATTAGGTAAGTTTTGGAAAATATGGATTCTAGATTTTTTTTTTTTTTATTTGAATTGGCTTTAAAGAGAGGGAAAATATTTTTGTATATGATTATTCTTCTTCTATTACATATAACTTCCATCTAACTTTCATTTAGAGTTACTTATCCATTGGTGCCACTAAGTGTAGGTATCTGAATTTGAGTTGAATCAGCCATTGCGAAAATTTGATAGTCTGGAAATAGTTTATTACCTACAAAATAATAGTCGGGAGGAGCTCCCGACATGAGCACTCCGATGTTCAAGTCAATAATTGGAAAAGAGAAGAAGATACTGAATGTGTCTAGAGAATTCCGAGAGTGTAGAGTGTTCTAGTTGTACTCATCCCTTTTTATAGTAGAAATCTTCTGGTGTCCAAGATTTCGTTGTCCCGATCAATTTGCCGGAGTTGTCCTACTTCCCGAGGTTAATCCTTATTACTTTATGTTCATCCTTATCTTGATATCATTCTTATCTTAATTAGATTTATTTCTATCCTTATTAGTCCACATCAACTTAGGTTCCATAGTGCTCAGAGGTCCTCCAATTTAGGTTAACGTACCAAGTGTCGACAGGTCGTAGCAACTTAGGTCACCATGATCAGTGTTGATAGGTTTCAGGTATCCAGGCCAGGTGTATTTTAATTACCTGGTTTCATCTCCTTTTAGTCAGGTGATCCGACTAATCCCTAAGTCGGTCGATCTGTTTTCTTAG
>CACSLK010024540.1:17136948-17147279 GCA_902706635.1 Striga hermonthica | reverse complement strand
AAAAAAAAAAAAAAAAGAAAAAACTTTTTGCTTCCTCAAGAATTTTGCTTTCCGAACATACATGCAAGAAATATAAGCAAAAATCAAAACATCATAATTGTGGTTATGTTATGTAAATAAAATCGCAACATATGTTAAACATATACTGACTATAAAATGAACATATATTAAAATTATTCTAATGGTCGTCTTGTCTTGCACAAGATTTTGATGCTCGTGTATTTTTAAATAAGGCAAATAAAATTATTTAAATAATTATATTAAAAATCAAACATAAAAATATACTGACTATAACACCAACAAATATATTAAAAAAAATAAAAATGAGTAGATGCCTATTACCAGACACTAACAATTACAAGCCAAAAGCCAAAAACACAAGACTACATGAAGTGACCCAATCCATTCAATTAACAGTTTTTCCTAACCTTAAGAAAGGCCTTGGAACCTAAAGCTGTCTCATTTCTCCCATTAGACAAAGGCAGCCGCTTTTTCCAGCAGCTCAGGCTCCTGAATATGGCCGCCCCGCAAAACTCATCCCTTATACAAGCATCCCTGCACTCCCCCACTGTGCTCGGTTTTATCTGTTCGTAGTCGTTTTTCGGCCAGTCTACATTCGAAATCTCCACCAGCTTGTAATCCTCCGGGCCGCCCTGAGTACAGCTATTCCCCGAACATTTGGGCCTGCAGTCCCCGTAAGGATTACTCGGGTCGACTAGCGTGAACCCTTTCGGGCAGCGACAAACGGGCCGCCAGTTCACGAGATTGCACACATTGTTATACCCGCAGGCCCCACTGCCCGTGTCGCCATAGATATCGAGACATATGTTGTGATCGGGTAAGCTACCCACATAGACCCACTCCGAATTGTTGTCGATTTTCTTAGTGTTAGTGGTTTTATATAACACATATATAAATATATATAGGACTAACCTTTATGTAGCGGAAGCGATTACTTGCCCGTATATCTTTTATCCGACGGCTACTCGAGTCGTCGGTATCCTCCACGTTCTAAAACCCGAGCCGCCTTGTGATGGTTTCGGCTCAACAAGAGGAAAGCACTTAAAGATTATTTGTAATGATATAAACTCAACTTGTTTTCTTGTTTCGTATTGTTTCCTTTGGAAGATGTACAAAGCATCAATTTATAGTTGTCATCATACAACTATTCATTTAATGAAATCTTTAATTAAGCTTAACTTCATAACTCCATACATAATGGAGGTGAGTAACAACTCCACCATTAAGTGGATGTTACAAGTGCATTGATGCATGCAACATCAATTACAAACAATACTTAGGATGATAATAAAAGGCAAAAACACCGTCGTGATCGAGCGTAGCCCTGAAATAATACTCCGAGTCCGAGGGCAGCAGATGATTTGGACCGGGAATCACGACCGTTGTTCGTCGTGCGTTTTTTTGTTTACTACTACTAACAATTGAAATGGAAGGATGATTCTCGTCGATCACAAGAAAATCGCCCGAGTTCGGGTCGCTGTTGTAATACTCGTAGTCCGAATCCAAATTCGTGCGCACGCTTTTCGTTTCGAGCACGAAATTGCCGGCCGCGTTCATCCCGGCGTAGAACCTTCCGTACGAGAAATCTGTCTCCGATTTCCGCGAGACGAGCGTGGTGGAGCCGTTGATATCGAGCTTTTGACTCGGGAGAATCGTGTCGGAAGGATTCTCAAAGCTCTGCCACAGAGGGGTATTCGAGTCTTTTCCGAAGAGAACGAAATTTCCAGTGTCGGTCATGGACGCGTAAGCCACTCGACTGGCGAGATGAGGGGTTTTGAGAAGTAGCCGGCCGTGAGGATCGCGGAGCACGAGGCCTTTATCTGCGTCGAGCAGTAAGGTGGAGCCAAGTGGCACAGGGTAGCTGCTTCGTTCGAACCAGACGATGGTTTTTGGAAGGATTTTAGCGAACCATATCGAGAGAACAAACACGAGATGGTCGTTGTTGTTGTTGGATTGGAGTTGTTGGAAGCCAAAGGCAAAGTCTCCAGAAGGGGAAAGCCATGGGTTGGAGCTTTTGGTTGCATTGATAGAGGCTCCAATTTGGATGTTTTGGGATGATGAAGTGGAAAATGATGGGAATAAGAGGAATAATAGTGATGTTGTGATGGGAAAATTTTAAGTATCTTTTAGGGAAGTGATGATTTTTTGTTTGAAGATTTTTTTTTGGGTGTGATAATATGAAGAAGCTTTTGAACAAGTGAAGATTTGAGTCTTCGTTTCATACATATTACCATGCTCTGCAGTCTTAGTAATTTTTATTAAAATATAGTAATTATTAAAGTAAAACCTCATATTTTTTTTCAAAATAGTATTTTTACAATGTTTTCAAAAGTATATGGCCTGTTTTTACTTTTTGTCCAACACTTGCAATATAAAGCGATTTTTCAACATGCAATTCCTACTCCTCTGTTAAGGAAGACTTTTTTCTTACATTACTAGTGGTGCATGTGATGCATAATTACTTTTATTTTTATTTTTATTTTTTTTTCTCAAAGTATGTTGGAATATTACTTTTAAGTTGTCCCACATTGATTTTATAGTAAAATTGGACTAGCTTGTTGTGACGAATTTATAAATAATTTTATTAGTTTAAATAAAAATAGCATAGGAATTAAATTTTAATTATTAATATATTGTAAATATTTTCTTACATTTCTAAACATATATTACTTTTAATAATTTTAATTATTAATATATGGTAAATATCTTTTGTACATATTTTATAGTTTCTTTATATATATATATATATATATATATATATATATATATATTAAATTTTTTTTTAAATTCAGGGCCTAACTAGTACAACACCCGTGTATTACACGGGTGTTTGTTAAAAAAATATTCTTAAATTTTAAAATTAATGAAAAAACTAAATTAAATTTAGTTACAAAAAAAATATTACTATATATTTTAGAATGAGATATGTTACTTATGACTTACATTTATTATATTATGTTAGTTGTTATAACTTATATCATATAACTATTTGAAATATAAATATATTAGTTGATAAATAATTTTATTTTTTTAATTAATATTAAAAATAATTTTATTATTGTTATAAAGATAACTATATTTTTTTTATACATACAATATGGATGTTAAATCGAAGCTCATCAAAAGAAGATTAATTTGATATATTACATATGTAAAACTGATAAAAAATACAAAAGTTATTAACTTTTAAAATATATATACAATTCAATAGTTATAATAAGGAATAATATTAAAATACAATTAATACATTAACATGGCCGAACCTAATTATTTTTGGTTTGGAATTAAATTAAAATTTATCCAAACCTAATAACGAAACATGTAATTTTGCCACATAGGATTCCGAAGCACCAGAAGCAGCCACGTAGGCTCAGCGCGTTCTGTATTAATATATAGGGGGATGTGGCTCCATCTTTGCTAGCTTATATGCCTAGTGGGCTATTCCTCCAATCACCAATTGATTTTAGGATGGAACTTCACTTTAGTGTACCCACGCCCACCCTCTTATGGTGCGCTTCATTTGCGTGGGACCACACCCTCTTGCCCGATTCTCTAAATCTTATATGTTATCAGAGCCAGACCAACTTCAGCCTGGGCCTTTATCTCTACTCGACCTGAAGTGGGCTTGGGCTTATCAAGGACTCACAAGTGAAGTGACGTGTTGCGCTTCATCTGCGTGGGACCGCACCCTCTTGCCCGATTCTCTAAATCTTACAAAGTAGGATAGAAGAAGGAGAAAAAAAGGTTGCGACATGATTTTTCAAAAATTCAAATCTTGAGTGACACTGAAAAACGCGACAATGTATCTCCTATTGCTATACGATCATCCAATCATTGCGTCTTGTCTCGTTAAAGGCTTAGATTCCAAGAGACATGTCTACTCAATATAATCATATTACACCCCATTATTAAATTATGGAGAACTTCTTATCCACTCAATATAGGAGAATGCTACCATCCTGTTGCGTGATGGTTCCGTTGTGTTTTCTAGCCATAAATATACATGTAATCTAGTGATGGATAGTTAATTCAACGCTTAAAAACACAACGGAACCATCCCGTAACGGGATGGTAGCATTCTCCCTCAATATAATCGTCATGTGGTCGACTACGAAGGGCGTCGACAAGATTACAAGATATAGTTTTCACGCAGCTCAACGATCCTTCTCTACTTGAAAACCTAGGGGTCTCTATGTTGTATCTAAGGCTTCTGATCACAAAAACTCCCTAAGGCTGGAAACCCAAACATGTTAAACAAGATCGACTATATTTCGCGAGTGACCCAATATTGTAGGGTCACGGTTGTTGATTCCCTGATCGGCCAGCCGGTCGCCCTTCAAGTCTGAAAAGTGATCTGGTAAAGCTGGTGGCACCACCCAATCCGTCTCATCAAATCCTGTGAACACGAGCAGCCACCCTACATACGCCCCTAGCTGGCGTCCATCATTTAATGTGCCATCACTGTTTTTGTGTATAAATACTGACCCCAGGTCCATCTTCAAGGGCATTCACGATCAGAATAATTCAAGGGCATTCACCCCAGAATAATTGAGTTCCACTTGTTGGAAAAAATAATTCTCTCTCTAGAGCACTGTAGTTCCATCGTCTTCTCTGGATCTTCTGGTCCTGGTTCTCAGGGTGTTCTTAGTGTTCTCCTTTCTTCTCGTTTTCCTTTTTCCAGTGTTTTCTCGCAGGATTTGATTTGTCTCGATGGGAACTTCCAAATATCAATTTATTAGTATCCTACTCTGTCTGTTCTAGGGTTTCTTTGTTCTGTTTTCCTTTTTCTTTTTTTTCTTATCAGTTCTCTTATTTTCCCTCAGGCCTGTACTTTCTCTTTGGAAAATAGGAAGGTGTGAGATCTTGGCTTGTTCGAAGGGTGCTGCAGTGAGGAGATATGGATCAGGACATAGTCGACCGGCTCAAAAAATTTGATCTTTCGAAAAGGGAAGAAAATGGAGTGGAGTTGGGAGATGATGACATAGAAACGGGGATACAAGAATGTGCTATCAGCTTAATTGGAAGGTTGTATGGAGACAAAAGAGCGAATTTCGGAGGACTGAAAAACATGTTGCTCTCCATTTGGGATACGCAAAAGCCATTCACGATCAGAATATTGGGGCATAATCTTTTTCAATTTATCTTCCAATCGGAGGAAGACAAGCGGAGAGTCCTAAAAGGGAAAGCCTGGAGCTTTGATGGCCAATACTTATTATTGAAGGAATGGAACCGTGCAGATACCAAATTTAACGATGAAGATTATAAAGTGGAGTTGTGGGTTCACATCCTGGACCTTCCGCTTCACTGGATATCAGAGGAAACAGGTCTCAAAGTAGGGAAAATTTTTGGGGAGGCACTGACAGTGTTTATTCCTGATACTGGAAGTGTTAATGGAAGATTCATAAAAATCTTAGTAGAAGTGGATTTGTCAGAGCCTATTCCCCGAGGCACGAACATCAAATTTAAAGGGGAATCGCACTGGGTGTCCTTCAGGTATGAAAACCTTCAGACCTTTTGCTTTTATTGCGGCAAGATTGGGCACGGGGATAGGAACTGCAGCAAGAAAAAGGAGGATATTAAAAATAGAGTGCTGAATGTGGGACAATATGGGGAGTGGCTAAGAGCTAACCCAGGGGGAGCTTTAGGTGTTAAAATTAGAAGGGAGAGTTCAGGGATTAGTCAGGAGCCCAAGATAGATGTTAGGCCTAGTCAAGTCTCTGGGGGGAATAATAGCAAGGAGATAGGAGAGGGTAGCATTAGGAGGTCCCCCATGGAGGTTGAAGTCCAAAATCTTTCAGATGATACTGATAAACCTGTCAATAATATTGATTCAAAACTGGTCATATCTAAACTTCAGTCTCCTAAATTGGGAGACAAAGGCTTGGAGACATCTAAGCTGAGTACTACTGCTAATGAATCCACTGGAAACTTAGTGTCTATCACTGCCCAGCAGGGGGTGAATAAGGAGAAAAATCTTGCTGAGAAGAAAAATAAGACCACTTTTACTAGAATTCACAGAAACAAAGAGGTCTCTATCTCAGTTAATTCAGATAAAAAGTCTTGTAGCCCTACTGTTTTGAATGTCATAAATACTTGTAATAAAAGGAGCTTGTCTGAATATGATAATATGGATACTAATGCTTGGGTGCCTTGTAAAAAAATCAAAGCTGTTGAATTTGAAACCAGTTTGTTGCCTAATCAGTCCAATGTGGTGGAGGAAACCAGCCATAACTGGTCCCAAATTTCCAAATGAAGCTTTGCTTGTGGAATTGTAGAGGTTTGGGAGGATCCTCTACAATTTCCCAATTGAAGGAGATTGTTAGATCCCACCTCCCAGATTTTGTGTTCATTTCTGAAACAAAAAAAAAGAAAAACTTTATTACTACTGTTTGTAGAAATCTCAAAGTAGGAGATAGATGGATAGTGATAGATCCTATTGGTTATAAAGGTGGCATGCTTTTGTTTTGGTCTAGTAATATTTTTGTGATAACTGTCAACCTTTTGGGTTTTGGTATGGAAGTTTGTTTTTCTAAATCCGGTTGTTCTGATAGATTTTGGGCTTTTTTCCTCTATGCTAGCACTGATAATAAGATCAGAGCTGATCAGTGGAGTGTTTTGTCTAGTTTGAAGGGTGGGTGGGGAGATAAGTGGGTTGTTGGGGGTGATTTTAATGACATTGTGTCTAATTCTGAGAAGCAGGGGGGTAGAGCTAGAGATGAAGGGAGTTTTCAGTGTTTTAGAGACTTCATCAGGGACATGGGCATGGTAGATGTGGGATTTAGCGGGCATCCTTTTACTTGGGCTAATAATAGGCAAGGAGTGGAGTTTGTAGAAGAAAGGCTTGATAGAATTTTATGCTCCCCGGGTTGGTTCTTAGACTTTCCTAATACTCAAGTCACCCACATTCCTCTCACAAGTTCAGATCATTGTCTACTGCTTATGGACACCAGTTTGCCTATGAGTAGAAGGAAGAACAGATTTACATTTGATTCAAGATGGCCCGGTAAGGAGGGATTTCAGGATGAGGTGCACAAAGCTTGGAATTTGCCAGTGGAGGGGCCTCCCCTATTTGGACTGCAGAACAGGATAAAAAATGTCAGGTTGGCTCTCATGGGGTGGAAAGCAAAGCAGGTTACCAACTCATCTATCCTTATTGAAACATACAAGTCCAGATTGTCAGTATTAATGCAAGCAGGAGGGTCGAGAGATTGGTGTGCCTGGGCTGATTGTAAAGCTAAACTGGAGCAAGCCTACAAGGATGAAGAGTGTTATTGGAGACAAAAATCCAGAGTGTTGTGGTTGAAAGGAGGGGATCAGAATACAAAGTATTTTCATGCCTGTGTGAGGCAAAGAAGGAAATTGAACAGTATTGAGAATCTGATCAGGAGGGATGGTAATAAATGCAAAGATGAGAAGGAAACCCTGGTGGAAATTGTGAACTTTTACAAGGAGCTGTTTACTACCTCAAATCCTCACCTCAGCAGCTGTAATCTTGAAGGCATCCCACGCACCATTACAGATGAACTAAACCAAGATCTCACTCTCCCTGTTGAAGAAGAGGAAATACAAAAGGCTCTGATGGAAATGCACCCCCATAAAGCTCCTGGTATTGGTGGTATGACGCCTTATTTCTTTCAATCTTCCTGGAGTGTCATTAAGCATGAGTTTTGTTTGGCTATTAAAAACTTCTTTAACTCAGGCAGAATGCCTAAAGCCACAAATCACACTACCATTACATTAATTCCTAAAATTCAGAACCCCCAATATATCTCTGACTTCAGACCCATTAGCCTTTGCACGGTTTCTTACAAGGTTATCTCTAAGATCATAGCTAATAGGATTAAACCTGTTTTGACTACTATCATTTCTCCTAATCAGACTGCTTTTGTTCCTGGCAGACAAATTTTGGATAATGTTGTTATTGCCAATGAATGTATTCATTATCTTAATAGTAAAAGACAAGGCAAGAATGCTTTTATGGCCCTCAAATTGGATATGGCCAAGGCTTACGACAAAGTTGAGTGGTCTTTCTTAGCCTTGATCCTTCAGAAAATGGGGTTTTGCAGTATCTTTATTTCTTGGATTTTGGTTTGTTTGAATTCTTCTTCGTTCTCTTTTAACCTTAATGGCCAACCTCTAGGTCTTGTTGCTCCTTCTAGAGGTATCAGACAAGGAGATCCTCTTTCTCCATTTTTGTTCATTTTGATGTCTGAGGCTCTTTCTAATCTCTTACAGATAGCTTGCCACTCTCAATCATTCAAGGGCCTTAAGATTGGAAAAAATGCCCCTGTGATAACCCATCTTTTTTTTGCGGATGACTCAATCATTTTTTGTAAGGCAGACTCCTATCATGCCTCTATTCTTTTGAATCTTCTTAGGGATTTTGGGTTGGCTTCTGGGCAGTCAGTTAATATCTCTAAATCCTCTATTTTTTTCTCTAAGAACACCCTAGCTTCTACCAAATCAGAAGTTTGCAGAGTTTTTGATGGTATTATGGTAGTCTCTTCTACTAAATACTTAGGCCTCCCTTTAGGTATTGGGAGGAAAAAAAAAGAAACTTTTAAGTATGTGTGTGACACTGTCTTGTCCAAAATCTCTAACTGGAAGAATTGTTTTCTGAGTGAGGCTGGGAGAGAAGTTCTAATCAAAGCTGTCTTGTGTTCTCTCCCCACTTATGTAATGTCATGCTTTAAATTACCTGTGAGTATTTGTGAAGAACTATGCAGGAGTGCAGCCGAGTTCTGGTGGGGAAAATCTGAGGAAGGAAAGAACAAAATTCATTGGAGTGCTTGGCAAAAATTGGCTAGACCAAAGAATGAAGGTGGACTGGGATTCAAGAACTTTATCTGTTTTAATGATGCATTGCTGGTAAAACAATTGTGGAGGATCCAAACCAATCCCAACTTGTTGGTGGCCAGACTGTTAAAAGGTAGATACTTTCACAATCAAGACCTATTTGAAGTTAATCCCAGATATTCAGACTCTTGGCTGTGGAAGTCTTGGCTAGGGGTTAGAGAGTCAATGAAGTTAGGGCTGAGATATCAGGTGGGAGATGGAAAATCAATTAGAATATGGGAGTCTCCCTGGATTCCTAAAATCCCTGGATTTAAACCTTTGCTGCAGTTCAGTTCAGATAGAGAAAGATTAACTTGGGTAAAAGAACTTTTGAATGAAGAAGGCACTAGGTGGGATAGGGATCTGGTGCTGCAAACATTCTATCCGAAAGATGCCAAACAAATTCTAAAAATACCACTTAGGCGACCTGCAGAGAAAGATAAGATGATATGGAGCCTTAACCAGAATGGCACGTTCTCAGTTAGTTCAGCATATAAAATCATTGAGTTAAAGTACAGAACTAGACTGAACTTGCCAGAATCTAGCATGGAGCAGGAGATTAGTAAAAAAGTGTGGAAGGTGACTTGGAAGCTGAAAATCAAAACCAAAATAAAAAATTTCATATGGCGATGTTGGTTCAATTTTCTGGGAACCAAGGACAAACTGCTTAAGAGGGGGATGAAGGTGGACCCTATATGCAGCTGCTGTGGGCAGGAGTTGGAAGATCTGTGTCACGTATTTTTTTTCTGTCAGAGGGCTCAATTAGTCTGGAAGTTTGCTGGCATTGGCTGGGAGGGGTTAAAGATGAAACAGAGCTCCTTTAAAGAGTGGTGGGGTGCAATTTGTAGGATTGATGATGCCCGATGCCTTAAAGATAGAATAAGTCTAACAACTTATTTATTGTGGTGGCTATGGAAGACGAGAAATAATTGGATCTTTCGAAACACTTGGTTGGGAGAAAGAGAGACAGCTGAAGGAGCTATGGGAGAATGGAGAGAGTTTGAGGAATTGAGAGCATCTGTGGGCTGATGGGATCTGATTTATTGTATGGAGGAGTGCTAGGGGTGGAGCCTGAAGTATGGTCT
This sequence comes from Striga hermonthica, assembly GCA_902706635.1. Lineage (NCBI taxonomy): Eukaryota > Viridiplantae > Streptophyta > Magnoliopsida > Lamiales > Orobanchaceae > Striga > Striga hermonthica. The sequence continues at coordinate 17,137,338 of CACSLK010024540.1, read as the reverse complement.
AGGGTGGCCTTCTTGTCATCAGTTTTCTTTCTTCAGGGATTCTTCCTTTTGGTCCCCTCTAATTGCTGTGAAGGCTCTCACTTCTGATGCTGTTTCTGGGAAGGGGCTTTGGTTTGGTTGTTCTTAGCTTTGTTTGTTTTGTATTTTATTGTGGGTCCCAGGTTGTTAATATTTGTGTACAGGGTAGTTGTGTATAGGTCCTTTTGTTTTTGCTGGCAGGTTTGTTTTAGTTCCTTTTTGTGGAGGGGGAACATTTCATGCTGTATGATTCCCCCCTTAATTTCCCCTAAACTAAGCTTTGGTTGTTGGGGGAAATTATGTCACTCGAGGGTGATTCGAACTTTGTATGTTTGTCTTTTGAGTTAATATAATCCCTTATCGTTTGGAAAA
>CACSLK010024540.1:17048819-17069764 GCA_902706635.1 Striga hermonthica | reverse complement strand
GCTCGATCCTCACCCTTGAGGTGTTGAGCTCGACATCACCCTTAAGGTGTTGAGTTTGACCTCACCCTTGAGGTGTTGAGTTTGATCCTCACTCTTGAGGTGTTTAGCTTGACCTCACGCTTGAGGTGCTTAGCTCGATCCTCACGCTTGAGGTGCTTAGCTCGATCCTCACCCTTGAGGTGTTGAGTTTGACCTCACCCTTGAGGTGTTGAGTTTGATCCTCACGCTTGAGGTGTTTAATTCGATCCTCACCCTTGAGGTGTTGAGCTCGACCTCACGCTTGAGGTGTTTAGCTTGACCTCACGCTTGAGGTGCTTAGCTCGACCTCACCCTTGAGGTGTTTAGCTTGACCTCACGCTTGAGGTGCTGAGCTCGATCCTCACCCTTGAGGTGTTGAGCTCGAAACGATCCGCTCCAGCTGTGAAATTGCTTTAGCCTAGAGCTACGGAACGATCTACTTCTGGCTTAATCGATCTAGCCTTAAGGTACAAATTGATCTATGCTCGAGGATTCTTAAACGCATCTAGACATGTGCAACGAATAACCATAAAACGCATCCAATTACCTTCAAACATATACATTGAATAATCGTGAAATGCGTTAGAAAACATCAAAACACATGTACCAACTGCCTAGCATCGTACATACGTCGTATTGGTTCCAACATAACGTAGTATTTTTGAGATGAACGTTCCACGGCCTAGGCAACGTCTTCCCGTACTTATCCTCGAGCTCGTATGCTCGTATGACTTTATGTAAGAGGTCGATGCATGAACTTTATGTAAGAGGTCGACACCTGACCTTTATGTGAGAGGTCGATACCCGATCTTTTAGGTAAGGGGTCAATACCCGATTCAGGTCATAGTTTGGTTGACTCGGTCTATGAGGTTGTACCCCATATCAACTACTTTCCATATTTATGAGTGTACGGGCTTTTTCGTGGGATCATAAATATAACCAGATTCTTTTTTTATTTGGTTCATGAGATCGATCTTCTCGATAAATGAGATGTGTACGATTCCCGGTTGTTCCATATTCGATCCTCATCAAATTAACATAGCAATCTAATGACCTTAGCTACTTTATCAAGCCACATGTGTGACCCTTAGCTATTGCATCTGCTGGGCCTTGGCAAATAATTCTTACCGAATAAATAAATAATCGATCCTTGCCAAGTCATATTATGATCTGATGACCCTTTTTCTGTTCCTTTCGTTATCTTTATTTTCCCTCACTTTATACATATATCTTCCTCTCTCTTCTCTTCTATGCATCATCCCATACTTCAAACCTACACATTAGGTTGATCATAGAGTATCAAGGCTCGATCTTCTAACATGTGGTATCGAGGCTTTAACCGCGCATATGAGGCATTAAAGTGTGATCCTCGGGCTCGAGGTGTTGAGGCTCCAACCACGCATGCGCTTAATCTATATACTCTTGATCTACTCTCAGCCTAGAAATCGATAAAGCTTCGAGCTACGAATCGATCTATGGCCGACCTTGAAATTGATTTAGCCTTAAGCAGTGAGTCTATCTACGGATCACGGATCGACCTAGGCTCGGCTATGACATCGATCTGGCCCAGAGGGCTCTTAAACGCTTCTAAAAATATGTAGCGAATAATCACATCAGAATACCTCCAGACATATGCACTGAATAAACGTGAAACGCATAAAAAAGCATCAAACCACATGCATCAACTATCTAACATCATACGTACGTCGGATCACATATTGGTTCTGGAATAAACGCATATGGGCATCGAAACAAGTGCATATTTTCCCAAAACGGGTACATATGATCATCAAAATTTTCCCCCGAGCTTGCGGTGTCGAGGCTTGACCCTCGATCTTGAGGTGTCAAGGCTAGAACCGCACATACGGGATGTCGAGACTCGATCCCCTCGCTCGTGATATCGAGACTCAACCTACGCTCCCGAGAGTATCGCAATTCAACCCCCGAGCTCGTGGTGTCGAGGCTTGACCCTCGATCTTGAGGTGTCAAGGCTAGAACCGCGCATACGGGATGTCGAGACTCGATCCCCTCGCTCGTGATATCGAGACTCGACCTGCGACCCGAGAGTATCGTAATTCGACCCCCGAGCTTGGGTGTCGAGGCTTGAAGCCTCCTCTACGGGGTATCAAGCGTCGATCCTGAGTGTAATGCTAGGTAAGGTCGGCACCTGGTGTAGTTTGATCCCGGTTCAGGTCATACGGCCTATGAGGTATTGACCCTTGACCCTTGAGGTGTCGACCCTTGAGGTTATCTACCCTTGAGGTCGTTTATCCTTGACCCTTGAGGCGTGAGCTTGTATACCCTTGAGGTTGTCGACCCTTTACCCTTGAGGCGTGAGGTTGTCTACCCTTGAGGTTGTCGACCTTTGACCCTTGAGGCGTGAGGTTGTCTACCCTTGAGGTTGTCGACCCTTGAGGTGTTGGAGCTTGACCCTCACGCTTGAGGTGTTGGAGCTTGACCCTCACGCTTGAGGTGTTGGAGCTTGATCTTCAAGCTTGAGGTGTTGGAGCTCGACCTCATGCTTGAGGTGTTGCGCCTCCATGCTTGAGGTGTTGGAGCTTGACCCTCACGCTTGAGGTGTTGGTGCTCGATTCTCATGTATTGTAAGGATCTATCCTAAAGCTTGGATCTATCCTTGAGCTTCGATCCTCGAGCCTCGTATGGTACTATCCTCTAGCTCCGACCCTTGGGTCTCGCATGGGTCTATCCTCGAGTATTGACCTTCAAGAATGTAAGGATCTATCCTCGAGTATCTACTCTCACGTCATAGAGGGATCTATCATCAAGTACCAGATCGATCTAGCCTCAAACCTTCGGATCGATCTAGCCTCGAGCTTATATCAATCTGGCTCCAAGCAAAGGCTCGATTTAACCTCGGGCTTTGGATCAATCTATCCTCCAACTTTGGATCGATCTAGTATCCAGCTTGGATCCAGCCTCAAGCTTCCAATTGATCTATCCTTAAATTTTGGATCAATCTACCGATTCTTCAGATATAAACGCTACTCGATCTAGCATCGGAGCTTCTGATCAAGGTAGTGACTCTTCAAATAGACACGCTACTCGGTCTAGCCTCGAAGCTTCTGATCGAGGTAGTGACTCTTCAAATAGACACGTTACTCGATCTAGCCTCGGAACTTTCGATCAAGGTAGCAACTCTTCAAATAAACACGCTACTCGATCTAGCCTCGAAGCTTTTGATCGAGGTAGGGACACTTCAGATTGATATGCTACTCGATCTAGCCTCAGAACTTCTGATCGAGGTAGGGACTCTTCAAGTAGACATGTTACTCGATCTAACCTCGAGGATTCTGATCGAGGTAGCGACTCTTCAGGTAAACACACTACTCGATCTAGCCTCGGGGCTTCAGATCGAGGTAGCGACTCTTCAGGTAAACACGCTACTCAATCTAGCCTCGAAGCTTCTGACCAAGGTAACGAATTTTTAGATAGACACGCGACTTAATCTAGCTTTTAGATATGAGTATATCTTCTCCCGACCATAAAATCGATATAGAATCCTGCTTATAAGTATATGGCTTCAAATGTTGAATCGATCTAGCCTCGATTGTCGGATCGATCCACACATATCATCCATGAAGCAACTCGCTGAGACACACACGTACAACCCACCCTTGCAGGCTGGACCCCTACAGGCTCGACCCTTGCTTGTTCGACCCTCTCTTGCTCGACCCTTGAAGGCCCGACCTTCGCATATTAGACCCACGTGTGGTCGATCCTAGCGTAGTTGACCTCGTGCACTTGTGGGTCAACCGCTCCCACCATGCGCGTTCGAGGGTCGACCCCTTTCAATCGACTCTATCAGGTTTGAAATTTTTTCTGTCGGTTGATCTAGCCTAAAGGTTTCTAGTCGATCTAGCCAAAAGGCTTCTGATCTAGGACGATCTAGCCATAAGGCTTCTGATCGACCCGCGTGACCTTAAACATTTTTACCCCAGACGATCTAGCCATAAGGCTTCTGACCGACCCGCGTGGCCTTGAACATTTTTACCCCGGATGATCTAGACCTAAGGCTTCTGATCGACCTGCGTGACCTTGAACATTTTTACCCCGGACGATATAGCCCTAAGGCTTCTGATCGACCCGCGTGGCCTTGAACATGTTTGCCAAGGGTGATATAGCCTTAGAGCTTCTTATCGACCCGCGTTGCCTTGAACATTTTTACCCCGAACCATCTAGGCCTAAGGCTTCTGATCGACCCGCGTGGCCTTGAAAATGTTTAGCCCGGACGATCTAGCCCTAAGGCTTCTAATCGACCCGCGTGGTCTTGGAAATGTTTGCCCTGGGTGATCTAGCCTTAGAGCTTCTGATCGACCCGCGTGGCCTTGAAGGTGTTTACCCCGGGTGATCTAGCCTGAGAGCTTCTGATCGACCCGCGTCGCGTGGCCTTGAAGGTGCTTGCCCCGGGTGATCTAGCCTGAGGTCTTCTGATCTACCCGCGTAGCCTTGAAGGTGTCTACCCAGGTGATCTAGCCTGAGAGCTTCTGATCGACCCGCGTGACCAAGAGGTGTTTGTGGGTGATGCACGATTTATCTACTCAGCCGATCTATTCACATAAGCCCCTCTATAAAAATTGTTGGAGCGCGAGCTCACTCACCTATTTATGAATTTTCTCCACAAAAATACAAAGAAATATCATCGTTAGCCATATGCTAGTCATAACATGCCACTCAGTCCATAGCTCTAGTGCCAAGAAAGATGGGAAATTAAACAATAACATAATAATATCTTCAAATTATGACATACTCCAGCAATGAGGTGTCTCGAAAATTACGAATGCTATTGATAACCTCCATCATATAAAGGATGAAGGCAGGCTTGAAACATAGCATGCTAGAATGCAAAAAATTGTTCTGGAGCAAGCAATGATCACGTAGTCTATCCGAATGAAGTTCACATAATTATTTGGGCTTCAAACAACAAGCAGGGTGGCACACCTAAAGTCAATATCATTGGACACTTTTACGACGACATATGCAAGGGATTCTCAATCAAACCCCAAGTTCAGTCAATATTATCCTAAATTTATTTTCCCATGTAAATAAATTTATTTAGCTCTAACAAATTGGAAGCAATAGACTATATCATGATTAGTATTCAGCTTCAACAGCACTAATGACATGTTATTCTCCCAACACCTGCGAGGGACACCTCATGGTCACAAATTATTCGCAAGTTATAAATGACTTTCTCATTCGGGCATTATGCCAAACACCTCCTGTGCATGCCACCAAGTATATAAAAGAGAAGCACTAAACAACGATTCAACCACAACAACATAGTTTCAACAATTTTAAGGTTACCGATAGTTGTCGCAACAATCACCCGTTCTTTTGCTGGGCGCGTATATTGAAGACCGAGGGCTCTCGCGTTTCGAATGTTCTCGCCAAACACCTTGAGTAGCGGAAGACGACCACATAGGATCTTGCGGGTACAATGACCTGGGACAACTTCTCCATCAACTTCACGAGTTGGACGTGGCTCTAGTCAGGGGCATGCGATGAAGATGTTGCCATCGACCCTTCTGGACCCGATGATGCAATGACTTTGAGCTAAGATGTGAGGCAAAGCCCAACAGGTCGATGACGATGCGGTGTCGAGCTCAACAAGTTCGATCACCCCACGAGGGTCGACCAAGGCGATAGCGTCGGGCAAGCGAGGATCGACCGCGACAAGGAGGTCGACCGTGAAGCTTAAGCGATCTACTCTCGAGAGGTTGATGCGTTGTGTCGAGGCATGAGAGGTCGACACGTGAGAGGTCGACGCCTGAGAGGGCGACGCGTGAGAGGTCGTCGTGTGAGAGATCGAACATATAGTCGATGTTCAATAGGATGAAAACATGCAACGCGCGGGGTGCGAGGTGCGAGATGTAAGGTGTGAGGCGCGAGACGAAGATACGCGCGGCAACCCAAGAAGCCTTGTTGGTGACCTTGCGGTTCAGGTAGTAGAGCTTCACTTGCGACGGGTCGTGCTCCTACTTGTAGTCGAAAGGGGGTGGCTCATGTGTTACCATTTGCTCTGACATGGAATCTTTTATGGCCTTAGGCATGGGCTCCAGTGAGTGGGTAGACCGTTTAGGCTCATCATTTCCGTGTTAGGGTGCTACGTACTGCTTCAGGGATCGCACCGTGGCTACGCGCTGCTCCGTTGATAAAATTGGTGCTACATGATGCTCCATGGATCGAACTGTTACTCCCGAGCTATGAGGAGTTTGCAAAGTGCGCGTTGTTGTAGCCTCCACAATCAGCCTCTCTAACCCTGGTCTAGTGATGAGCAACAATGGTTCGGTAGTGCTAGTTTTGTTTTGGGAGTTCACTGTCGTTCCCCTCTCCCCTGTCTCTTCGTAAGGTCTTGTCTCATCTTGACGTGTTTTCAAAATTGTTCTTGGCACACATTTTCATCCGTCAATCGCCACCGAGATGCTGGATGTTCTTATCTCTATTTTCGCTTCGCATTTGGCTTCTGGAGTGGGTGTTCTAGATGGCTCCTCGCCGGAATGCCAACCCCGCGATGGCCCAACTCCCACGGCCAGCCATGCAACCATGAACTATCTTCTTCTTCCCCTCCGCGAGGTGTATTTGTCTTCTTCTACCGCTTACCAAATGAATTTCTTTGTTGTGAGAATACCGCTAAGCTGCCGGTTGAGCTGGGGTCCCACAGACGGCGCCAATTTGATAAGGTCTCGTGTGAGTGGCTCCGGTCTAGAACGGTCATGGGCTTAGAGATATCGCCTCCTCGTCCGGTTTCCGGCTAGAGTTGGAGCTCGCAAGTACCTGCAAAGGGACGCCGGAGGTTTTCCGGCGTCAAAACCCTCCGAAGCTTAAGTCAGTATTCGGTAGAGAGAATGAGAAGATAAACAGTAAAACGTGGTTGTTGAGTAATGAAAAAGTATTCCCCCCTCTGTAGTTAATGTTCCGATATATATAGGCATTTGACTTCATTTACGGACATCTTGTTATTTGAGATTACGCAGTCCAAGGGTTTACCGTTTGTCATCGACCCCTGTTTTTGGTGATGCTAGGTACGAGGTCGATCTAGGCGCGAGGTTGATAAGTAAAGCCCGACGTCCCAGTACTTGACGTCGAGTTGTGAGGTCGATACCCAGTACTTGGGAGAGAGATCGATACCCGGTTCTTATGTCCGAGGTCGATACCCCATATCACCGGTTCTTAGGCCAGAGGTCGATACCCCATATCGCCGGTTCTTAGGCCAGAGGTCGATACCCCATATTGCCGGTTCTTAGGCCAGAGGTCGATACCCCATATCGTCGGTTCTTAGGCCAGAGGTCGATACCCGGTTCTTATGTCTAAGGTCGAGATACCCTATATTAGCTTCTGACTTGGTTACTCGGGTGGTTCGATCTATGAGATTATACTCCATATCAACTACACCCCCCTATTTACGGGTGTACGAGCTCTTTTCTCGTACATTCGTAAATAATAAATTATTATCGTCTTTGAAAGTCTATCTTATTAACCAAGGGTTGTGCCTACTATACTATGTGGTCATGGGTTCAAGACATTGGTTATCGATGTTCAATCCTCGAACTTGAGATATCGAGGTTCACTCCATGCCCGTGGCATAATGCTCACTCTTTGTACGTCCGTCTGAAGGACCGATCCATGCGCCTGTGGCTATGGCTCGCTCCTTGTACTTGTGGCGTGGAGGATCGATCCATGCGCATGTACTCATCGCTTTATCTTTGTAATGGGAGATCGATCATTGAACGCATGTTGTCGAGTTCGATCCTCACGCTAGAGGTGTTTAGCTCGACCTCACGCTTGAGATGTTGAGTTCGATCCTCACGCTGGAGGTGTTGAGCTCGACCTCACCCTTGAGGTGTTGAGTTCGATCCTCACGCTTGAGGTGTGTAATTCGATCCTCACCCTTGAGTTGTTGAGCTCGACCTCGCCCTTGAGGTGTTGAGTTTGCTCCTCACGCTTGAGGTGTTTAGCTCGATCTCACCCTTGAGGTGTTGAGTTTGATCCTCACACTTGAGGTATTTAGCTTGACCTCACGCTTGAGGTGCTTAGCTCGATCCTCACCCTTGAGGTGTTGAGCTCGACATCACCCTTGAGGTGTTAAGTTTGACCTCACCCTTGAGGTGTTGAGTTTGATCCTCACGCTTGAGATGTCTAGCTTGATCTCACCCTTGAGGTGTTGAGTTTGATCCTCACGCTTGAGGTGTTTAGCTTGACCTCACGCTTGAGGTGCTTAGCTCGATCCTCACCCTTGAGGTGTTGAGCTCGACATCACCCTTGAGGTGTTGAGTTTGACCTCACGCTTGAGGTGCTTAGCTCGATCCTCACCCTTGAGGTGTTGAGCTCGACATCACCCTTGAGGTGTTTATCTTGACCTCACGCTTGAGGTGCTTAGCTCGATCCTCACCCTTGAGGTGTTGAGCTCGACATCACCCTTGAGGTGTTAAGTTTGACCTCACCCTTGAGGTGTTGAGTTTGATCCTCACGCTTGAGATGTTTAGCTTGATCTCACCCTTGAGGTGTTGAGTTTAATCCTCACGCTTGAGGTTGTCGACCCTTGACCCTTGAGGCGTGAGGTTGTCTACCCTTGAGGTTGTCGACCCTTGACCCTTGAGGCGTGAGGTTGTCTACCCTTGAGGTTGTCGACCCTTGAGGTGTTGGAGCTTGACCCTCATGCTTGAGGTGTTGGAGCTTGATCTTCAAGCTTGAGGTGTTGGAGCTCGACCTCATGCTTGAGGTGTTGTGCCTCCATGCTTGAGGTGTTGGAGCTTGACCCTCACGCTTGAGGTGTTGGTGCTCGATTCTCATGTATTGTAAGGATCTATCCTAAAGCTTGGATCTATCCTTGAGCATCGATCCTCGAGCCTCGTATGGTACTATCCTCTAGCTCCGACCCTCGGGTCTCGCATGGGTCTATCCTCGAGTATTGACCTTCAAGAATGTAAGGATCTATCCTCGAGTATCTACTCTCACGTCATAGAGGGATCTATCATCAAGTACCAGATCGATCTAGCCTCAAACCTTCGGATCGATCTAGCCTCGAGCTTATATCAATCTGGCTCCAAGCAAAGGCTCGATTTAACCTCGGGCTTCGGATCAATCTATCCTCCAACTTTGGATCGATCTAGTATCCAGCTTGGATCCAGCCTCAAGCTTCCAATTGATCTATCCTTAAATTTCGGATCAATCTACCGATTCTTCAGATATAAACGCTACTCGATCTAGCCTCGGAGCTTCTGATCAAGGTAGTGACTCTTCAAATAGACACGCTACTCGGTCTAGCCTCGAAGCTTCTGATCGAGGTAGTGACTCTTCAAATAGACACGTTACTCGATCTAGCCTCGGAACTTTCGATCAAGGTAACAACTCTTCAAATAAACACGCTACTCGATCTAGCCTCGAAGCTTTTGATCGAGGTAGGGGCACTTCAGATTGATATGCTACTCGATCTAGCCTCAGAACTTCTGATCGAGGTAGCGACTCTTCAAGTAGACATGCTACTCGATCTAACCTCGAGGCTTCTGATCGAGGTAGCGACTCTTCAGGTAAACACACTACTCGATCTAGCCTCGGGGCTTCTGATCGAGGTAGCGACTCTTCAGGTAAACACGCTACTCAATCTAGCCTCGAAGCTTCTGACCAAGGTAACGAATTTTTAGATAGACACGCGACTCAATCTAGCTTTTAGATATGAGTATATCTTCTCCCGACCATAAAATCGATCTAGAATCCTGCTTATAAGTATATGGCTTCAAATGTTGAATCGATCTAGCCTCGATCGTCGGATCGATCCACACATATCATTCATGAAGCAACTCGCTGAGACACACACGTACAACCCACCCTTGCAGGCTGGACCCCTACAGGCTCGACCCTTGCTTGTTCGACCCTCTCTTGCTCGACCCTTGAAGGCCCGACCTTCGCGTATTAGACCCACGTGTGGTCGATCCTAGCGTAGTTGACCTCGTGCACTTGTGGGTCAACCGCTCCCACCATGCGCGTTCGAGGGTCGACCCCTTTCAATCGACTCTATCAGGTTTGAAATTTTTTCTGTCGGTTGATCTAGCCTAAAGGTTTCTAGTCGATCTAGCCATAAGGCTTCTGATCTAGGACGATCTAGCCATAAGGCTTCTGATCGACCCGCGTGACCTTGAACATTTTTACCCCAGACGATCTAGCCATAAGGCTTCTGACCGACCCGCGTGGCCTTGAACATTTTTACCCCAGATGATCTAGACCTAAGGCTTCTGATCGACCCGCGTGACCTTGAACATTTTTACCCCGGACGATATAGCCCTAAGGCTTCTGATCGACCCGCGTGGCTTTGAACATGTTTGCCAAGGGTGATCTAGCCTTAGAGCTTCTTATCGACCAGCGTGCCCTGAACATTTTTACCCCGGACCATCTAGGCCTAAGGCTTCTGATCGACCCGCGTGGCCTTGAACATGTTTAGCCCAGACGATCTAGCCCTAAGGCTTTTGATCGACCCGCGTGGTCTTGGAAATGTTTGCCCTGGGTGATCTAGCCTTAGAGCTTCTGATCGACCCGCGTGGCCTTGAAGGTGTCTACCCCGGGTGATCTAGCCTGAGAGCTTCTGATCGACCTGCGTCTCGTGGCCTTGAAGGTGCTTGCCCCGGGTGATCTAGCCTGAGGGCTTCTGATCGACCCGCGTAGCCTTGAAGGTGTCTACCCAGGTGATCTAGCCTGAGAGCTTATGATCGACCCGCGTGACCAAGAGGTGTTTGTGGGTGATGCACGATTTATCTACTCAGCCGATCTATTCACATAAGCCCCTCTATAAAAATTGTTGGAGCGCGAGCTCACTCACCTATTTATGAATTTTCTCCACAAAAATACAAACAAATATCATCATTAGCCATATGCTAGCCATAACATGCCACTCAATCCATAGCTCTAGTGCCAAGAAAGATGGGAAATTAAACAATAACATCATAATATCTTCAAATTATAACATACTCCAGCAATGAGGTGTCTCGAAAATTACGAATGCTATTGATAACCTCCATCATATAAAGGATGAAGGCAGGCTTGAAACATAGCATGCTAGAATGCAAAAAAGTGTTCTGGAGCAAGCAATGATCACGTAGTCTATCCGAATGAAGTTCACATAATTATTTGGGCTTCAAACAACAAGCAGGGTGGCACACCTAAAGTCAATATCATTGGACACTTTTACGACGACATATGCAAGGGATTCTCAATCATCCCCCAAGTTCAGTCAATATTATCCTAAATTTATTTTCCCATGTAAATAAATTTATTTAGCTCTAACAAATTGGAAGCAATAGACTATATCATGATTAGTATTCAGCTTCAACAGCACTAATGATATGTTATTCTCCCAACACCTGCGAGGGACACCTCATGGTCACAAATTATTCGCAAGTTATAAATGACTTTCTCATTCGGGCATTATGCCAAACACCTCATGTGCATGCCACCAAGTATATAAAAGAGAAGCACTAAACAACGATTCAACCACAACAACATAGTTTCAACAATTTTAAGGTTACCGATAGTTGTCGCAACAATCACCCGTTCTTTTGCTGGGCGCGTATATTGAAGACCGAGGGCTCTCGCGTTTCGAATGTTCTCGTCAAACACCTTGAGTAGCGGAAGATGACCACATATGATCTTGCGGGTACAATGACCTGGGACAACTTCTCCATCAACTTCACGAGTTGGACGTGGCTCTAGTCAGGGGCATGCGATGAAGATGTTGCCATCGACCCTTCTGGACCCGATGATGCAATGACTTTGAGCTAAGATGCGAGGCAAAGCCCAACAGGTCGATGACGATGCGGTGTCGAGCTCAACAAGTTCGATCACCCCACGAGGGTCGACCAAGGCGATAGTGTCGGGCAAGCGAGGATCAACCGCGACAAGGAGGTCGACCGTGAAGCTTAAGCGATCTAGTCTCGAGAGGTTGATGCGTGGTGTCGAGGCATGAGAGGTCGACACGTGAGAGGTCGACGCCTGAGAGGGCGACGCGTGAGAGGTCGTCGTGTGAGAGATCGAACATATAGTCGATGTTCAATAGGATGAGAACATGCAACGCGCAGGGTGCGAGGTGCGAGATGTAAGGTGTGAGGCGCGAGACGAAGATACACGCGGCAACCCAAGAAGCCTTGTTGGTGACCTTGCGGTTCAGGTAGTAGAGCTTCACTTGCGACGGGTCGTGCTCCTACTTGTAGTCGAAAGGGGGTGGCTCATGTGTTACCATTTGCTCTGACATGGAATCTTTTATGGCCTTAGGCATGGGCTCCAGTGAGTGGGTAGACCGTTTAGGCTCATCATTTCCGTGTCAGGGTGCTACGTACTGCTCCAGGGATCGCACTGTGGCTACGCGCTGCTCCGTTGATAAAACTGGTGCTACATGATGCTCCATGGATCGAACTGTTACTCCCGAGCTATGAGGAGTTTGCAAAGTGCGCGTTGTTGTAGCCTCCACAATCAGCCTCTCTAACCCTGGTCTAGTTATAAGCAAAATGGTTCGATAGTGCTAGTTTGGTTTTGGGAGTTCACTGTTGTTCTCCTCTCCCCTGTCTCTTCGTAAGGTCTTGTCTCATCTTGACGTGTTTTCAAAATTGTTCTTGGCGCACATTTTCATCCGTCAATCGCCACCGAGATGCTGGATGTTCTTATCTCTATTTTCGCTTCGCATTTGGCTTCTGGGGTGGGTGTTCTAGATGGCTCCTCGACGGAATGCCAACCCCGTGATGGCCCAACTCCCACGGCTAGCCATGCAACCATGAACTATCTTCTTCTTCCCCTCCGCGAGGTGTATCTGTCTTCTTCTACCGCTTACCAAATGAATTTCTTTGTTGTGAGAATACCGCCAAGCTGCCGGTTGAGCTGGGGTCCCCACAGACGACGCCAATTTGATAAGGTCTCGTGTGAGTGGTTCCGGTCTAGAACGGTCATGGGCTTAGAGATATCGTCTCCTCGTCCGGTTTCCGGCTAGAGTTGGAGCTCGCAAGTACCTGCAAAGGGACGCCGGAGGTTTTCCGGCGTCAAAACCCTCCGAAGCTTAAGTCAGTATTCGGTAGAGAGAATGAGAAGATAAACAGTAAAACGTGGTTGTTGAGTAATGAAAAAGTATTCCCCCTCTGTAGTTAATGTTCCGATATATATAGGCATTTGACTTCATGTACGGACATCTTGTTATTTGAGATTACGCAGTCCAAGGGTTTACCGTCTGTCATCGACCCCTGTTTTTGGTGATGCTAGGTACAAGGTCGATCTAGGCGCGAGGTTGATAAGTAAAGCCCGACGTCCCAGTACTTGACGTCGAGTTGTGAGGTCGATACCCAGTACTTGGGAGAGAGATCGATAACCGGTTCTTATGTCCGAGGTCGATACCCCATATCACCGGTTCTTAGGCCAGAGGTCGATACCCCATATCGCCGGTTCTTAGGCCAGAGGTCGATACCCCATATTGTCGGTTCTTAGGCCAGAGGTCGATACCCCATATCGTCGGTTCTTAGGCCAGAGGTCGATACTCGGTTCTTATGTCTAAGGTCGAGATACCCTATATTAGCTTCTGACTTGGTTACTCGGGTGGTTCGATCTATGAGATTATACTCCATATCACTCTGCACTCCTATAATATTCTTCTCTTTCCTTACAGCTACACATATATAAACAACTATTATAATTAATGATTTATTTTAATTGATAAAGATATAATAAAATTGAGAAGAGCAGATCTGTATTCCGCAACCACATACGCCATCGCCTTCCTTCCAGAGAAGAGGAACAATTCCGGCCTGGCAGATCTGTAAATGTCCAAGCCTTTTATTTTAGCGACGAAACCCTCGTCCTCACCGGAGGAGGAGACATTGGACGACAAAGTCGCCGATTTCCGACGAGGTTGACGGGGATGAGGAGTACGAGAAGCAGGACGGACGAGTCGCGAACGACGTAATGATTGCGATTGCGGATTCCTCCGAGCTCGAGGAGAAGTACAGATTCTTAGGGTTTTGCGAAAACGACGAAGGCAGCGACATTTGGCAATCCCCTCTCCGAAGCACAAATTTCAGGGCTATGCTGGTTTTCTACAGCGGAGCCCATGAGGGAGCGGACAGTGGACTCGAGGTCCGAGTACAATGGCAGGTTCGACCGGGCTGACACGGAGGAGATGATGGTTGGGTCGGACATTAGGGATTTAGAGATGGGGCAGAGAAACTCGGCTCTTCTTGGCGGCGGTGGCAGAGAAAGATCGGTGGAAATTGATTCTCGCTTCTCGTTTTCCCCCATTTTCACGCCGCTTGTTGTTTTTCCACCGGATTTGTGATCGAACTTGGCCCGATTTGTGTTCTTCAAGCACTTATGTTTTTTAGTAGATTATATATTATCAGAAAGTTGGTTTTTTTTTTTTTTTTACATCTCAGTGGACCAATGGAAATTGTTGTTCCTGTTATAGCTACATCTGACCTTTTCACAATATCTGTGCGCTTTCTAACTACCAAGTTGTTTGATCATAGTTATAATCATTATGGACACCCATCTTTTTTTCTTTCTTTTGATAAAAGGTTACATTTGGCTTGGTAATTGGTATACGGTCTTTATGTTGAAGCTTTGATAGGATTTTTCTTGCCAGTCAATTTGACTTGCGGCTGTAACATTTAGTTTACATCTCAAGTAATCGCAAAAAAAAAAAAAAAAGTTTACATCTCAAGTACCAAAATGAAATATGTTTGTCTGGTCCCTCATAAAATTACCTATCTGCACTTCATATTCAAGTGTTTTTATCTTATATGTAAAGTTATTTGGCGAGAAACACCATTGGAGATTGTTTTGGGAGTAAAGGTGAGATCTTTTTGGACGGAGAAAAGAATCCGAGACAACCGAGTCTCTTTGTATATGTTTGTGTGAGAGAGAGACCGGTTCACGAGAGGACAACTATTTTGGGGACTATTTTGATGCAGTTTTGTCGAATAGATCCATATCCACTTTATGTGATTTGGTGTGTCAAATGACTTGTGATACTTATTCAAAACTGGAAAATTCGAGTTCGGCTTACAAATTACTTGGCCACCTCTTTCCTGAGGTGTGGTATGTGGAGAAATCACGATTACTAAAACGATACCAATTTTGATAGAAATAATACCGTTTTTTCTTCTGCGTAGTACGTACTTTTAGTCAACAAAAATGGACTACTTCAATTTTGATCAACATTTACAAAAATTAGTACCATACCTAGAGTAAGATAGTACCAGTTTTTTGCGTTTTATTACCAGATATCAAGTTTTCAGTACCAACTCCGACGAACATAAAAAAAATACTAAATTTCTGTCTCAAATGATGTTTACATGAATCACTCTCGCATTAGTTTATATGAGATTTATAATGTGTATAATTAAGTTTAATCGCGTCACGAACTCAACACACATGAAAAACACTACTAGTACACTTTATCTCATTGAATGATCGTACATGACTACTCCAAATTCTAAATGTTTAAAATTACACTATTTCTCAACCAAATCATACGTCAACGATCAACGTGACATGGTAAATATGAGGATTAAAAAAATCACGATTAGTATAATGGTACCAGTTTTAACATAAATAGTACCTCTTCTTCTTCTGCATAGTACATTTTTTAATCAATTAGTACCTACTTTTGGCCAACGAAAATGGATTATTTCAATTGTGGTAAACATTTGAAAAAAATTAGTACCAAACATAGAGTAAAATAGTACCAATTTCATGGTGTTTTAGTGCCAGATAACGAGTTTTCAGTACTTACTCCGACGAAAATAAAAAAACACTGAATTCCGGTCCCAGATGATGTTGATATAACCCATTATCACTCTCACATTATTTAAGATTGGAAATATTTTTAATTAAGTTTAATCGCAAATTGATCACGAACTCAACACACTAATAAAAAACACTACTAATACACTTCATCTCATTAAAACACACACTTCATCCATCTCATTGAATGATCATACATGACTACTCCAAATTCTACCTAAATGTTTTAACGCCCACTATTTCTCAACCAAATCACGCGTGAACGATTCACGTGGCATGGCAAACTTAGAGTATTAAACAAATCATGATTACTAAAACGGTACCAATTTTGACAGAAATAGTACCGCTTCTTCTTCTGCGTAGTACCTGTTTTTAATCGTTTAGTACCGACTTTTGGTCAACAAAAATGGATTACTTCAATTGTGGTCAACATTTGCAAAAACTGGTACCATACCAAGAGTAAGATAGTACCAGCTTTTGGTGTTTTAGTACCAGATATCGAGTCTTCAGTACCAACTCCGACGAACATAAAAAAAATATTGAATTTCGGTCAAATGATGTTTACATGACCAATAATCACTCTCACACTAGTTTCTATGATATTTAAAATGTGTTTAATTAAGTTTAATCGTAAATTGGTCACGACCTCAACACTTTAATGAAAAAACACTATCAATACACTTCATGTCATTAAAAGACACACTTCATATCATTGAATGATCATACATGACTACTCCAAATTCTACCTATATGTTTTAACTTCCACTATTTCTCAACCAAATCACGTGTGAATGATTCACGTGACATGGTAGACATGAAGGATTAAAGAAATCACGATTACTAAAACGATACCAGTTTTGACAGAAATAGTACTGCTTGTTCTTCTGCGTAATACCTGTTTTTAATCAATTAGTACCTACTTTTGGTCAACGAAAATGGATTATTTCAATTTTAGTCAACATTTACAAAAACTGGTACCAGACCTAGAGTAAGATAGTACCAGCTTTTGGTGTTTTAATACCAGATATCGGGTCTTCAGTACCAACTCCAACGAACATAAAAGAACATCGAATTTCGGTCTCAAATGATGTTTACATGACAAATAATCACTCTCACACTAGTCTCTATGATATTTAAAATGTGTTCAGTTAAGTTTAATCGCAAATTAGTCACGAACTCAATACACTAAAGAAAAAACATTATCAACACACTTCATCCTATTAAAAGACACACTTCATATCATTGAATGATCATACATTACTACTCCAAATTCTACCTATATGTTTTAACTTCCACTATTTCTCAACCAAATCACGCGTGAACGATGCACATGACATGGTAGACATAGAGGATTAAAGAAATCGCGATTACTAAAACGGTACCAGTTTTGACAGAAATAGTACCACTTTTTCTTCTGCGTAGTACCTGTTTTTAATCAATTAGTACATACTTTTGGTCAATGAAAATGGATTACTTCAATTTAGGTCAACATTTACAAAAAATAGTACCAGACATATAGTAAGATAGTACCACTTTTATATTGTTGTAGTACCTGATATTAGGTGTTTAGTACCACATTAATGAACACATAAAAAAACTGGATTTCAGTATCAAATGATGTTTATATGACCCATAATCACTCTCACATTAGTTTCCGTGAGATTTAAAATATTTTTAATTGAGTTTAATCGCAAATTGGTCATGAACTCGACATACTAATGAGAAAACACTACTAATATACTTCATTTCAATGAATGACACACTTCATTTCATAGAATCATCATACATGACTACTCCAAATTCTATCTATATGTTTTAACTTCCACTATTTTTCGTCTAAATCATGCATGAACGATCCACGTGTCATGGTAGACATGAAGGATTAGAGAAACCATGATTTTTAATATAGTACCTGTTTTAGCCATAATAGTACCGCTCTAGTTCTGCGTGGTACCTCTTTTTGATCGATTAGTACCTACTTTTGTGAACAAAAATAGATTATTTCAATTTTGGTCAACATTTACAAAAAGTTGTACCAGACATAGAGTAAGATAATACCAGTTTTACTTTTAGTACCTGAGATTGGGTCTTTAGTACCACAGGTAATGATTACATAAAAAAAACCTAATTTCAGTTGCAAATGATGTTTATATGACCAATAATCACTCTCACATTAGTTTCCATGAGATTTAAAATGTTTTTAATTGAGTTTAATCGCAAATTAGTCATGAACTCGACATACTAATGAGAAAATACTACTAATACACTTCATTTCATTAAATGAAACACTTCATCTTATAGAATCATCATCAATGACTACTCCAAATTCTACATATATGTTTTAACTTTCACTATTTTTCATCCAAATAATGCGTGAACGATCCACGTGTCATGGTAGACATGAAGAATTAGAGAAATCACGATTCTTAAAATAGTACATGTTTTAGACAAAATAATATCGCATCTTCTTCTATGTGGTACCTCTTTTTAATCGATTAGTACCTACTTTTATGTACGAAAATAGATTGTTTCAGTTTTGTTCAAAATTTACAAAAAGTAGTACCAAACCTAGAGTAATATAGTACCAGTTTTGTATTGTGTTATTACCGGATATTGGGTCCTCAGTACCACTTGTAACGAACACATAAAAACACAAAATTTCGGTCTCAAATGATGTTTAATGACACATGATCACTCCCACATTAGTTTATATGAAATTTAAAATGTTTATAATTGAGTTTAATCGCAAATTGGTCATGAACTTGAGACACTAATGAGAAAATACTACTAATATACTTCATTTCATTGTATGACACACTTCATCTGATAGAATCATCATACATGACTACTCAAAATTCTACCTATATGCTTTAACTTCCACTATTTTTCATCCAAATCATGCGTGAGTGATCCTCGTATCAAGGTAGACATGAAGGATTGGAGAAATCACGATTCTTAAAAAAATACATGTTTTAGAAAGAATAGTACCGCATCTTCTTCTACGTGGTACTTCTTTTTGATCGATTAGTACCTACTTTGAAAATGGATTGTTTCAATTTTGGTCAACATTTACAAAAAGTAGTACCAGACCTAGAGTAAGATAGTACCAATTTTATATTGTGTTAGTACCGGATATTGGGTCATCAGTACCACTTGTGACGAACACATAAAAACACATAAATTGGTAAAATTCGAAGTACAAAAGGTTAATTTAAAATTAAATCCTAAGTCTATGTTTTTAATTAAATTGGTAAATATGCCAATTAATATAATTTATTAAGTTAAGAAGTAAAATTTAATTTCTATAGACATGGAGGTTAAGAATTAAATTTGCGCATGAATAAATGTGATCGCCTAATGGTAGGATGGTAGAGAATGCGGCCTCCAGACCTGGCTTCGAGTCCTCCTCTATGCGATCCTTCAACCATTTTTTTTTTCACACTTATAGTAATTAAAAGTGTGTACAATTCGCTTAAAAACAAGTACCACGTAGAAGAAGATGCAGTATTATTTTGGATAAAACATGTACTAATTAAATTTTAATATGTGTGCCAAAAAAATGGTGGAAGGATCGCGCAAAAGGGGACTCAACCCGGGTTTGGGCGCCCTCAAGGCCACATCCTCTACCATCCTATCACTAGGTGATCGCATAAAATTATGCGCAAATTAATCCATTTCCCTTTGGCTCGAGATTTATAAAGTCATACTTAACCTCTGTGGCTTATAAAATTAAATTGTACTTCTTGACTTTATATTCTTCAAAATCACTTCTCAATTAGTATCTATGAGTTTATGAATGTTTTTATATTACTAAAAGTCACTCACTCACGTTAAATAAATAGTGTTCGAAAAAGGAGCAAAAAACAAGAATAAAAAAACCTGGGTGTGATGCTGGTACTTGTAATGCTGTAGCGTAGTACCTGTTTTGGTTAATTTAGTACTACAAATTAATCATATAGTACCAGCTTTCTGGAATAAAAATGTAATACACCGATTAAAACTTCACAAAATCATCACATATATTGCAGTAAGAAATACCAGTATATTGTATACAAAAATGTTACTCATAAAGTCTCATTTACTACCCACTCTTTGGAATGAAAATGAGTACACACACATGTCCACATGGCTACAACAAACAATGACCTTCTGTTTATCATTTTTTCGATACTTAAAAGACTGCCTATTTGCAATCGCATAGTTTTTAACACTCTTTCGAAATTTGTCGGCCCCACTGAATATCTGCCCCGCTCATTTGTTGCAAAATCTCCAAGAATCGATCAATTTATCTTGCAAAAGCAACTCATGTTTCTCCCTCCGAGAAATAATCGTACGATACGATTTTCCTGCATTCATGACAAAATAATATAAAGATTTATAAATGATGGAACTAGTTAAAAAATAAACGAACTAGGATATGATAAGACTACGATATTTCAATAATAAATTCATTAATATTATGAAAGCAACATTACCTGCTCATGTTCAACGGAAAGGATTGAACTCCAGCATCCGGTCTTTTATTTCTTTGAATGACAAGTATCTCTACAATATTTACTTTCCAACAAACATGTAACAGAATCATGTTTTTCACATCCTCATCATCCGACAAACTAACTCTCTCTCTTTTTTTTTTCTTTGGCGCAATATAGCATAGCACGACGGATTCGAAATTAACGTTCGGCCACCTCTTAGATATAAGAGTGTACATTTCGTCAAGCGTTGATCCAATGTGTATAGAGAACACAAACAATTCATTCTTGTACATATACAACTCTCTAGTACATTACTTTGTGCCCCTTCTATGTATCTAATAATAATGGGATAAATAAAAAAAATAAAATTTCCCAGCAAGTATGGTACAAAACAGTATCAAAGTGGTACTATATAAATACAAACAGAGGTACAATAATCAAGAATAGTGGTACAATGATTATTCCCACCTTATTTTCTTGTTTTAGGATGAATAACACATTACATATCCTAACAATAGCATCAATTTCGTATACATGAACAAGAAAAAAGAAATTTTGATAATTTTCATTGATTTAGGGTAAATAAGAATAACATTATTCAAAATTCAATCCTTAGCAAATTAACCAAAAATATATGAATTAATCATGATTTTTGGACACCAA
>CACSLK010024540.1:16981217-17002744 GCA_902706635.1 Striga hermonthica | reverse complement strand
AAAAAAAAAAAAAAAAAAACTTTTATTGACATAAAAGTCCTTTTTCTTTATTCTCTTCAGAGATTTTAGTGTCATTGTGTTTTTGTTGTGTTTCCAAGTATTACTGTGTGGTCGGTTCTAGGCAGTATATTGACTTGTCCTTTCATTTTATTCAGTTGTTGGCTGTTTGTATTCAGTTGTTGGCTATTTGTATTCAGCTGGTGATTGTTTCTTTGCACATTTGGACGCATTTATGTAATATCTCTAGCGTTTTGAGGGAAAAAAAAACCAAATTCATAATAAGATTTGTTATATAATTGCACCCTACACTCTTATGCATAGTTTTTAAACCCGGCTCGGGAATCGACTCGGCAAGTCTCCAGATCATCGGGTCACCGGTTCAACCGCCGAGTCACCAGGTCAATTGTTGAACCGGATAATTTATATTAAAATTTTTAAAATTATATATAGAGTATTTTGTCATATAAAATATATTAAAAAAATATATATTAAAAAAATATATATTAATAAAATAACTTGTAATAAAATATGAACACTAAAGTGTTGAGAATATATATTTAATGATAAATATTTATCATATAAATATATATACATAGTTTTATTTTTTAAAAACAAAAAATATATTAAAAAAATATATATTAGGGTCGGGTCAACTGGGTTGACCCAACTGGGTCAATGAGCCGGGTCAACCGGGTCAAGGCCGGGTTGGCCGGGTTTTGGCCGGGTCCTTTGTTGCCCGGTCCAATTAGCCCACTCGGACCGGTTCCGTCTCTGGGCTGACCCGCCGGGTTGATCCGGGTCTCAAAACTATGCTCTTATGCATCATAATAATTACAAAATAAATTGAGGATTTTGTCTTTACCTCTTTTTTTTTTTTTGTCCTCTTTACCTTGGTATTTTTTTCTCTGTCATGAGATGAAATGGTGAAAGTTTTTGAAATTTGATCTGCGCATATATTATTAATATTGCAAGTTAAATAATTATATTATATTTTAAGCATCTATACTTATATTAAAAGTCATACTATTTACCAAAAATAGTAGCAAAAAAAGACAACTCACATTTAATACATACTTTATTTAGAAATTTTTTACTATATGCATTAATTGCTTGCATATATACATTTCCTATTCAAATATGATCAAAAATATTCTTTCCTTAAATAATTTTATTAACTTCTGCAATGATTTTACTGATATATGTTATAATTCATATTTGTCGATAGTATTTTTTAATTTTTATTTGAGTATATAAAAAACAAATATTTTTTTTAAATTAATATTTTATTTTTCATTTAAAAGATATGGATCACATCATTAAATGATATTAGTGATGACTAGATAATAAATTAAAATACATTAATTATTCTTTAAAATTTTGGCATGTTATTTATTTGTATTTATACTTATTATATAAGGTATCCTATTTACCAAATTTAGTAGATTGAAAAGACAACGTAATTAATGCATTGCTATTTCTATCCATAATTTTATTTAATTATTTTATTTATTTGTCTTATATCCCATAAATCAGTTTAAGAAAAAAAATATCATAACATCTGACAAGTCAAAAAAAAATCAGATTCAAAATTCCTTATCTAATTCCTTCTTTTTCTTATCTAATTCCTTCTTTTCCTTACCTAATTCCTTTTTATTATCTAATTGTATGAAAATTTGTTCTGATTTTGTTCAATCCTCTAATTGTATTTGTATTATATTCCATAAAATCGGTTTAACAAAAAAAATCCCATAACATCCAACAAGTAAAAAAACAAAGTACGTAAAATCTTTACTAAAATAAAAAAGGCTTTATTTATTATCTAATTTATTATCTAATTGTATGGAAATTTGTTCTGATTTTATGGTACGTACTACAAATTTTACACCCGTGTTTAGCAGCTACTAAACGGGCAAGCTCTGTGGAAATGACTCATTTAGTGCTTCTGTCTTGTGCATACGGTATGTATTTTTATTATACATACTAGAAAATTGTGCATCCCATGCATCGCACGGGCTCTGTACTAATAAATGACCTTAAAATTGTGCACCCCGTGTATCGTCCGTGTTCACATTTTGGCCTATTACAGGTCACGTACTATATATATCCCGAACAGTTTTTTTATTTATTTATATAATTATAAGAATGGATAAATGACTTAAAATTGTGCACCCCGTGCATCGCACGGGCTCTGTACTAGTGAAATATGATAAGCTCTATTTATGCATATAATATTAAAATTATAAGCTAAATAATAGTATTATATTTTAAAATTTGATCATTGGTTAAACAAGTAGTACATAATTATTGATTGCGTATGATTTACTATATTAATTGCATAAATGTAATAAATAATATATTTTTTGTAATATTGAGGGATCAAACCAAATTAATTAGCTGAAACATATTAAATTTTTTATAACAATTGTTTATGCGATTTTAAGGAAATATGTAAAAGACAATCACTTAATCAGAGAAAAGACATAATATTGATTTTAAAATAAATAACTCGAGCAAAAAGTTATTACAATATAATTATTTATGTTTGTGTAACTTTCATATATCATTTAGTGTATATTATAATGGCCTAATTGCTTATAAATGCATGACCTTTTCGAAAATTGTAATTTTATGCACCACTTTTAAACTTGGCAAAAATATGCACCACTTTCATTATTGTTTGCAAATTTATGATCAGGGCCCAATTTCGGGCTTTTATAATCGATGTGGCATTATTTTTTCAAACGTGTCAATTGTTATTCCAAATCTATATTTCACGTTGCAATTGCGTATATAATACTGAGAATCTCATCTTCAATCGACGAGCTATCCAAAAATTTCCCAAATTTCCTAAAACCCTAAATTCGAACGGACTTTATGCACGAGGCGGTTCGAAATGCACAACAAAAAGCCAAACTGTGCCGAAAAATAAATCGTCCGGTGGAGGGCAGATCGGGATTTACATATACGAATGCAAAACTTGCGGCAAGACTTTCCCCTCGTTTCAGAATTTGGGCGGCCACCGGGCGATCCATAAGAAGTCCAATCTGAATTATTCCCTGACGACCGGAGAGGAAGGTGGATCGATTTTGTCTGCCGCCGCCGCCGCCGATATTTCTTCCCCGCAATTGATCGGTAAGGGTTTGAATATAGAGAGCAAAGTGAAAATTCAGGAGTGCTCCATCTGTGGATATGAATTCGGGTCGAGGCAGGTGCAGGGTGGCCACATGAGAAAGCGCAGGGCCGCGAGCAACAACGGCAACGCTAACAAAAGCGCCAATGACTGCGAGTCGTCTCTCGATGAAGTAGGCGAGAGAGCAGGGAACGTGGCAGTTGTCGATTTCGATCTTCCCCAAATTTCCTCAAACCCTAGATTGAAGTTAAAAGTTAATCGGTATTTTCAGTGTATTCGGTTTTTTCAAGTTAAAGTGAGATAATTGACACGTCTGAAAAAATAACCCCACATCGATTAGAAAAGCCCGAAATTGGGCCCTGATCATAAATTTGCAAACAATAATGAAAGTGGTACATATTTTTGCCAAGTTTAAAAGTGGTGCATAAAATTGCAATTTTCGAAAAAGTCATGCATTTATAAGCAATAAGGCCTAATATAATTATTAGTTTTAATAATAACTATTATCTATATCTATCTATATATATGTATTAAAATGTTTGATTATTTTTTAAATAATAACTATATCCCGCCAAAATATTGTTGTTTACTAATTCTGGAAACTATTTAAACATCCCCCTATATATTAATCCAAAACGCGCTGAGCATACGTGACTGCTTCTGTTTTGCTTCGGAATCCTATGTGGCAAAATTACATGCTTCGTTATTAGGCTTAGGTAAATTTTAATTTAATTCCAAACCAAAAAAATTATGTTCGGATTACCATAAATATATTAATTATTTATGGCCATGTTACATGTATTAATTGCATTTTAATATCATTCCTTATTATAACTATTGAATTGTATATATATTTTAAAAGTTAATAACTTTTGTATTTTTATCAGTTTTACATATGTAATATATCAAATTAATCTTCTTTTGATGAGCTTCGATTTAACATCCATATTGTATGTATAAAAAAAATAATTTATATTTATCTTTATAACAATAATAAAATTATTTTTAATATTAATTAGAAAAATAAAATTATTTATCAACTAATATGTTTATATTTCAAATAGTTATATGATATAAGTTATCAGTTGGCTCTATAATGGAGTCAACCAAATGAATCCTGTGAAAAACGAAAAAGAACCCTAAGAAACCCAAAGCCGCCGATTGTCCTCCTCAATCCTCATCGATCAGCCTTCCTTGGCACCGGCGAGGCTCGGGCCAGCGGTCACCCTTTACCGCTCGGCCCGTCCCTGTAGGCGCGTGTCCCTACTCTGCAGATTATCGGGCTTGGAGGGTTCTCCTTTGTTGCCGGTGAGTTCGAGATTTCGGTGTTCTGCCCTCGGTCAGGTGGACCTCTGGGTAGTCGGCGGGCCCTCATTCGCGGTGTCCTGCCGTTCGATTTACTTCTGGTCCGGGATTCAGGTCGAATTTTTCAATTCAGTGGGGGTCTTGTCTCTGCCCTAGTTGCCTGCGCGATTAATTCTGGTGTTGCTCCCTTGGTCGAAGGTTGGTGATGGTCCCACGGTTGCTGGCTGGTCCTCTTTTGAGGCGTCTTGCTGCTCAATCATCATTTGGTCCGAGATTGGGGCGGGTTTACCTATTATGATGGGGTTTCTGAGGTTAGGGCTCCGATGGTCGGAGGTCTGCAGTGTGTTGGGATGGGTGTGGTTCAGCGGGCGGGTCGGGACTCTGGCGGCTGCGATGCTTTGTCGGGGAAGCTGGAGTTGTGGAACTGAGCAGATCTCACCCCCCGATTCTCTGGTGTTGGGAACGGTGGGGGACTCCGGAGCTTCCGAGCTTGTCTAGTGGTGTTAGACGAGTTAGGATGGCGATATAGTTGGGAGCTGGCTCGATGTTCTCTCGGTTGGGGTGGGTTGATTTGGGAAGATTCGGGGCTTGGGTTCGGCTTTTGTATAGGCGGTCTCGCAGTTTCGGTAGCGGTTCCTTGGACTTGAATTTTTCTTGGGTCGACTGTTCTCTGCTGGTTGGTGCTCGTTATGTTGGCTGGGGAAGGGCCAAATCTTCGTTTATAGTTTTTGCGTTTTCTTTTGTTTTGAGTCTGTGTTAGGTTTTTTGTCTTGTTTTTTTGGTTTGGGTCATTTGACCCCTATGAGAAGGCATTACTCCGTTGGGGTCGTTCCTCATTACTCCGTTGGGGGTCGTTTCACATTACCCTGTTGGGGTCGTATCACTTAGATCTTTGTGTTGTGTTGTGTTGTTTTGAGTTTCTTTTCTAGCATTGCTAGTCGGGTTCTAGGCGGTCTTCGACCTGTCCTCCCTGTTTTCAGCTGTTGGTTGTATTATTCAGCTAGGGGCTGTGTTCTTTGCACTTTTGTGCATTTTGTTTTATAATATCCTCTATCGTTTCGTGAAAAAAAAAACTAATATAATATAACACATGTAAGTCATAAGTAACACATATTATTCTAAAAATATAATAATATATTTTTTTTGTAAGTAAACTAAATTTAATATAGTTTTCTCATTAATTTTAAAATTTAAAAATAATTTTTTAGCAAGCACCCGTGTAATACACGGGTGTTTTACTAGTACTAGTATTGATACTCGTGCGATGCACGGGTGCAATAAAAAATATTTTTTATTTATATATTATAAAATTATTTAAGACAATATAAATTATATCATCCACATTATTCTATTCAGTAATAATATGAAATTTATTTATGTACTATTATTGTTAATTTCTATTTTTGTATTTTTTTTTTGTAGATTTTCACTATTTAATATATAAATTTAATTATTTATAAGTTTATAAAGTATTATAAATGTATACAATCATATGATATTTGCATACAAATTACTTATATGTACTTATCAAATTGTCGTTTCTCATAGTCTTATAATTTTTTTAACAATTCATAATTTGCACATTGTTTCATAATTGACCAATGATTAAACCATAATATTTATCTTCCACTATAATTATTAAGCATTAAATGTTAAAAACTTTGATAAATAAATTTAAATTTTTTGTGACTTTAATCCTTATGCAATATACATTTTTTTATGGCCAAATATTTTATTTTTATGTTTCTATTTTTTATTTACATTTATTTCTTTAAGTCATTTTTTTCAACTTATATAATGAGTTACACAGTATCTATTCAAGTATTTAGATATATTATTTTCATAATTACCAAGTGCCATAATCTAAATTATTATACATTGTTTTTTTTATTAACATGTTTTTTATTTATAGAATAGTATATAAGAAAAAAATATATTTTTAAATTTGGATAGTTTTTAATGTACATAGATACTTCTTAGGTGAAATTTATAATTCTAAATTGCACCCGACCATCAAATTTTATTTTTATTAGCATACTATTTAAATTTTCAATAGTATTATCACTGCTTATAATATATTCAATGGAGATGTACATTTACAGTTACACTGACTACATTTTTTAAACTTTTATTAATATTTTATTAAACGTAGTTGTTCTGATTATTTTATTAAATATTTTAACTACTTCTGAATAGTGAATATAATTAATTAAATTAATGCCTACAACCATAGATGATAATATATTTAACCAAATCAATTTCCATAATAATTTTTTGAATTGTGTCAATAAATTACTATTAAATTAATATAAGATCTTATTGAAAATATATCTAATAAATCTATGGTCAAAATTTTAATCTAAGCCCAAAATAATACCAATTATGGCAATAAGGATTGGTCCATTATATAGATATAGATTATAGTATGTTTTAAATATACAATTTAGGTAATTGTGGCTAATTTATTAAGGTAATAAATCACATAAAATTTTTTTTTGTATCTCAAGATATTCATATCATATATATGTACATATATATCCTATATTTGTACCTAAAATATCGAGATCTATCATATTCCTAACAAACATTAGATTTACTTATATATTTTTAAATTAATTACATCAATAAATAATATTAATATACATTATATATTTATCATTATATAAAAAAGAAATATTACTCCTATAGACGTTATAACAATATCGACATTATACGACAATAAATTTTTGAACAAAATAATATTTGAGTATTACGATGAACCAAAATATGTAAAAATATTATTTTTGTATACAAAAATAAATATATATGTTAATATGTTATTTATATTAATATAGACGGATCAACGGGCTGATACATTGTTAAAACAAAGTTATGCAAAAATGTTTTACATTACGAAATCCCCGTGCATTGCACGGGATTTTCACTAGTTTGATATAATGAAAAATATAATTACTACTCAATTAATATAAGATACAATGGTTTTTGCCTTAATTAACTCAAAAAAAAATGCAAGACAATTTTTTATCACTAAATGAGATAGAGTGGATTAATAATAATACTAATAATAATAATAATAATAATAATAATAATAATAATAATAATAATAATAATAATAATAATAATAATGGATTATAACAGTTATTGGAGGAAAAATGCCACATAGACAAAATTTATTAGGTTTATTTATTGATTTTTCATCAATTTTATATATAGATATTCAACACCGATTTGATAATTTTAATATTATTTCAATTCACCGATTTGATAATGTTAGTATTATTTCAATTTCCTTTTGGTAACTGAAATCTTAATTTTATTTTTCATAAAACTCAACATTTTTGTGGGTATATAGGGAATGTCCTAAATTGATTTTTGCTGGTTAATTAAATTATAATACATACAATATATCATTCCCAAAAAAGTCATTTTTAAAAAAACAAAATTATTTTACTTTTTTTCTTTCGAAAAAGGAAAGAAAACTGTCACTTTGTATTCATACTAACTGGCATTTTGATGATAATGATAACAATGAGTGTAATGATGTAATTATTTTTGTGCCAATCAATGTTGGTTGTGATTATTTATGGTAATTAGATATCCATAGATAAAATCAATATAATGTAAAAGAAAAAAAAAATGATACTATTAAGTGTGGATTGCAACTGAAAATGGAGGGAAAATTTTTGGAATTGCATATTGGACATTGTAAATCGAATTTGTGATTTGATGGTTTAATTATATTTTTATTTTATTTTTGAATGGCAGTTGAATATCAGTAGTACTACCGTGTGCTCTGGCACACCTTGTTAGGTGTGCCAGGGCACATTTTGCACGCGCCCCTCACCCCCCAAAATTAGAAAATTAAGAGAGTGTAGTGCACATTGTTATCATCCGACTCGGCAAGACGCTGTTAAGAGGTTTTGAGCATCTTATTAAACGCAATTAATAGTTAAACCGACATGAATCATAACCGCACCGATCTACACCACAGAACCGGTCTGAACCACCAAAGACCGAAGTGACCGACGATTACCGAGGTCAACACCCGATCTCTGTTATCATCCGACTCGGCAAGACGCTGTTAAGAGGTTTTGAGCATCTTATTAAACGCAATTAATAGTTAAACCGACATGAATCATAACCGCACCGATCTACACCACAGAACCGGTCTGAACCACCAAAGACCGAAGTGACCGACGATTACCGAGGTCAACACCCGCCGAGGACAACATGAACCGAGGTCGTCACCTCCTTAAGCAGGTGACAAGGCATCTACGAGAAGCTCTCCTACACCACAAGATCTGTCATCATTTACGTGGGGTCCCCCTGCCCTCGAACCGCCCATAAAAAGCCACTTTATTCAAAAAGTAGTACGCGGATCCCGATGCCTCAACCCAAAACTACTATAAATAGCAAACCTATGACAATTGTAAAGCTCTCTGGATTTTTCCACGAACTTCCGAACTGTAAACACTTTATTAAGCAACACGTAAAAGCCCATCACGGCTCTTCACCTCGGTTCACCTCGGACCGGGGCCATTGTTGACTCAATCCTACATGTTTTACGTTCAAATCCCTCCAAATTATTCACTTAATCACAAATTACCTCGTTGTTAACAATCACATAACAACACACATTTCTATTTTTCTTTTTTTAATTGAAAAATGAGACATATTACATAAATTAAAATAATATTAATTATTTATATTAAAAAATAAAATAAAAATACCAAAATTCATAAATTTTCATTATCTATAAATAGAGACCACATTTGATAGGTTTTTGAACACAACTAATTTTTCGTTTTTTCGTAATTATTTTATTATACTGACATATAATGAACATGTTACATAATAAGATGAATATGTTTTCAAATAAGATGAACATGTTACAGATTGCAGATTGAAAATAATACATATTCATCTTATTTTATAACATGTTCATCTTATTCTATAACATGTTCATTTTATTATGTAACATGTTCATCTTGTTCTATAACATGTTAATTTTATTATGTATGTAACATGTTCAGCTTATTCTATAACATGTTCATGTTATTATGTAACATGTTCATCTTATTCTATAACATGTTTATTTTATTATGTATGTAACGTGTTCAGCTTATTCTATAACATGTTCATTTTATTATATAACATGTTCATTTCATTCTATAACATGTTCATTTTATTATGTAACATGTTCATATTATTTTAGAATATGTTCATCTAACTTTCATCTGTGAAAATATAACATTTTTATCTTATTCTATGACATGTTCATCTTACTATATAACATGTTCATCTTACTATGTACCATATTCATCTAATTATAGATTTGCGTCATAATCTTCCAATAAGATAAATTAATTAGAAAAAATGATAAACTAATTTTGTTCCAAAAAATATCAAATGTGGTCTCTATTTGTAGAGAATGAAAAATTATGAATTTTGGTATTTTTATTTTTATTTTTTGATACAAAATATGAATGATAATTTAATTTATATAATATGATAAATGAAATTTATTACCCAATAAAAATGGGACACATGTCCCATTTTAAAAAAAAAAAAACTCTTATCTCCTTATCTCTCACACGCCTTTAAATGGGATGTAATTCATATATGGCCGTGACACACCTAGCAAGATGTGTCAGGGCACACCTAAGTATTCGCAGTTGAATATTGCCTATTTGCCTTTAAACAATGTAAATCAGACTAGGTCTACGTGTCTCAACTTTGAATTATCAAATAAGGGGTTTGATTCTTTTGTTATCACACATGTTATGTAAAAGGAAAAATTACACATTACCTACCTAACTATCCAGAAATTTACGCTTTGTCTACAAAACATTTTTTTGTTTTATACTTTGTCTATCTAACTTTGATTTTTTGTACACTTTACCATTTCCGGTCACCGCCGGCCTCATAAATCAATACGTGGTTTTTGTGCCTTATTGCCATGTGTCGCCGGCAATAATCGGAAATAACAAAGTGTACAATAAAACAAAGTTAGGAAAAAAAGTTTTACAGACAAAAAAGTGTAAATTTTTGGATAATTAGGTAAGTAATGTGTAAATTATTCCTAAGTAAAAAGTTAGTCAAATTAACTTAAAAGTAATTTTTATATAATGTACACCTACACACTATAACATTCTCTCAACTCCAAAATGCTGGTCTATAAATCACCACCATCCATGAACTTCCTCATACACCATCTTCATTCTTTACTTCTCCAAGCCTCATTAACTAGTAAATTGAGCTAAAATAACATGTCCTCCTTCATAACCTTTTCAACTCTTCATGTCCTTTTTCTGCTTTATATGGCCTCAATCTTTGTTGAGCTCCATGCCAATGGTAGCTCAAACTCATTAATCCTAAGTTTAACTCACTTGAGGTCGAAAGTTCGTCCTGCTCGAAAACTCGAATATTATTATTACACGTCCGAGAAAACACCCAATGCCATCGAGCCACTCAAAGAGATAAGAGATGGACACATTATGTCCCTCTCTTTAGGCTCGCCTCCTCAAACCATCCACAACTTACTCTTTAGCACGGGTAGCGATCTCGTCGCTTTGCATTGTGGGAGTTCATCCCAACCTTTTGAATGCATCGCTTGCAACGACGAGTACTACAAAAAATACAATTATTCGTTTTTCAATCCTTCCTTGTCAAACTCGATATCAAGCGAGCCTTGCACGAATCCTCTTTGTGCCAATATTCATGATACCTCCGACTATTACGACACTTGCACCGCAGCCGGTTGCAAGTTGAAGGACTTAATCAACAGCAAGTGCTCTAAACCGTGCCCTTGGTTTTCGTACTCTTATGTCGATGGGGCCGTGGCCGGGGTTCTTGCTAAGGACACCATTGTAATCAACGCAAACAATCAACACAATACGAATCAATATATTTCTTTCGGTTGTGTTCGATCTTCATATAGAATGCTGTTGGGTCTCGTAGGGTTCGGGAAAGGCCCGCTCTCACTCCCTTCGCAACTAGGCTTTTCGAAGAAAGGGTTCTCTCATTGCTTTTTACCTTTCGAATTCTCGAGCAACCCTAATGTTTCAACCGCACTAATTCTAGGCGACCTAGCGACATCCTCGAAAGAGCATTTGCAGTTCACTCAATTGCTCGACAATCCCAGGTACCCATATTTCTACTACATTGGTCTCGAGAGTGTTACCGTGGGCAACAAGGTAAATATACCGGCCCCTGAAAGCTTGAGAGTGTTGAGCTCGTCGGGTAAAGGCGGCGTGATAATCGACTCTGCAACCAGCAACACGCATTTACCCGGACCTCTTTACTCGGATCTTCTTAAGGCGATAAAGTCCATGGTAAAATACAGTCGGGCCTTAGACATGGAGGCTAAGACGGCGTTTCACCTATGTTACCGAGTCCCTAAGAATAATGCAACACCCGGCGGTTTTCCCTCGATCACTTTCCATTTCTTGAACAATGTGAGCCTTGAACTACCCCCCGGGAATCTCTTTTACAAAGTGGCTCCACCAAAAAAATCGTTGTGGCCCATGTGTCTAATAATGCAGAAAATGGATGACGATGATGCGGAAGCTTCCGCCGTGTTCGGAAGCTTCCAACAGCAGAACATCGAAACTGTTTATGATCTACAGAAGAAGAGAATCGGGTTTCAGCCAACTGACTGTGTCTCGTATGGAAAGCGATATGGGCTTCAAATGGACATCAACTAGTGAAAAAGCTCTATAGTTATTATAGTTATCAAGTTCTCAACTTTTTTTTTTTTTTTCATTTTCTCTCGTTGTAATCGACTTTTTCCATCCAATAAATACATGGACAACATATATATTAATGAATAATGAGCCCCCATTTGAGTATACTGATGAAATCTTCTCATCAAAGTTGTTCATAAATGTTACACACATTATTAAAATTCCAATATTCAATTGCATATACTTGAGTAAATTTCAACAAGATTCCAAATTAGCTAAAGTGGCACTGAGTCGATGAGGAGTTTCTTTGATCAAACATTGCATTTGAAGGCCAACATTAGTGTACCAATCTCCTTTGCTGTACAAAAAAAAAATAAAAAATAAAAAATAAAAAAAATAACGAGCTATGCTAATATAAAAATTCGGAAAAAAATTACTCGAGCCTTGTTCTCGAGTCTTAATGAGCTAAGCTAAAATAGAAACTCGGAAAAATTTTACTCGAGCCTTGTTCTCGAGCATTAACCAGCACGGGTTTAAAAGTAAAATCTGAGTCTATAAATCATATCAATCAGCAGGCGTGCGCGTGACTACCATATCAATATCAATCAGCAGTGCCCATTAAAAGAAAATCAAAAGAGAAGATATTAGGGGCAAAAGGCAATATCTCAAAGAAAGAAACACACTTGCACACTTGCGCTAATTGCCACTTGAGGTCTTTTTCCATCAAATACAAAGGCAAACCTTAGGTAATTCGGCCCATTGGTTGAAACATCTTTTATCTATGTGCTGGCCCAATATTGCTTCATTTTCAGCTAAGTTTGCGTCCCGTCGATGGGAACAAAATGGCTTAAAATTTAATCACAACACTAATTTATTATCAGTGATTTTTTTTTTAGCCATGTTTAAATGGCCAACACATATTTTAGCCATATTTTACAAAAAACATCTTTTTTAGCCATTTTGGCACTTGAAAAGACTAAAATACCCTTACTACCTATTTTTATATAAAAATAAAAAAATAAAAAATCGTCGATTTCTGGGATCCAGAAATCGATCTGGGCCCATAAATCGATTTCTGGGCCAGAAATCCTAGAAATCCAAGAAATGAATTTCTGGTCCAGAAATCCTAGAAATCGAATAAATAATTTCTGGGACCAGAAATGATTTCTGGATCAAGAAATCGATTTCTGGGTCGAGAAATCGATTTCTGGTCTCAAAAATTGATTTCTAGTCCAGAAATCCAAGAAATCCAAGAAATGATTTCTGGATAAAGAAATTGATTTCTGGGTCCAGAAATCGATTTTTGGTCCCGGAAATCGATTTCTGGTCCAGAAATCCTCCTAGAAATCCAAGAAATGATGTCTGGGACTCTGGATCAAGAAATCGATTTTTGGGTCCAGAAATCGTTTTTGGCCCAGAAATCCCAAAAATCCTAGAAAAAAATTTCTGGGGCCAAAAATCGATCTCTGGTCCAGAAATCCTTTCTGTCCCAGAAATCCCAAAAATCCTAGAAATCCATTTCTGGATCCAGAAATCGATTTCTGGACTCAGAAATCCCAGAACTA
This sequence comes from Striga hermonthica, assembly GCA_902706635.1. NCBI lineage: Eukaryota > Viridiplantae > Streptophyta > Magnoliopsida > Lamiales > Orobanchaceae > Striga > Striga hermonthica. The sequence continues at coordinate 16,989,059 of CACSLK010024540.1, read as the reverse complement.
CCAAAAACGATTTTTGGAATCATTTTTAGATCCTATAATGATTTCTGGTACAAAAAAATCGATCCCAAAAATCGTTTATGGTTCAAATTTTATTCGTTTTATTATATACAACATTGTATCATATATAAGACATGTTTTTTTTTACATTGTTTGTTACTGAAATACTTTTGTATTTTTTTTTATAGATGTCGTGTGGAAAAAGCTCGAATTGTGCATAACGAATTTTGGAATGAGAATGTCTATAAAAATGGACATGCAAAGATGAGCTTTATGCGTTTGAGGAGTTTGTCGCATTAAGACTTTTTAAATAAAATTCATGACATTATTTGTGGATATAAACACACGTGTGAGTATCAATATCACCTCTTGATGGCAATGAAAATGGAGAGTTGAAAAAAAAAACTTACTTCTAATATACATATACATATATATATATATATATATATATATATATATATATATATTAAGAAGTTCATAGTATAAATTTTGTTAACTAGCACACCTGTAGTCACGGGTGTTGTACAAGTAAAAATGAAACACAAATACAGACATGAGATTTAACCATAGATGTTATATAATAATCCAGTACTCAACAATGAATAGGAGATCCTGCGACTACAATGCAAGCAAATACATGCAAGCGTTCAACGTACATGCAAGCAAATACACCACAATTACGGGTATCCTCTTGAACAAACTGAACTTCACTCGACATTCTTTTAATCGATAAGGCATCTAACTTGGGTGGAATATTCAAAGCACCAAAGTAACCGGACAGGTGAAGGAGTGTGGGAAGCAGTCGTCGGAGAGGGGTCAACATAAGCTCTCGGTCATTACACGCCTTCAACGATTAAATGTGGCTAAAGGAGTCGTAAAGCTCGATCTCCCAGTCCAATAACCGCACCCGACACACCACCCAATGCTCGAGAACATTACATACCAAAATGACCTGTCATCCGAAGTTACAAACCAACAATGTTATAAATGTTACAAGTACATTTCATACCATCCAGCATAATTTACCAATAATTAACACAACATTACATAGTCTATTTTTTTGTTAAAGCAACATGATTTTATTAAGAACAAAAGAAGAACTTACATTGGGATTTGTATGCCAAGGAGATCTCCAACGAAGAGTAGTACCATGAACATTATTGACCAGACCCGGAGGAACATTCCATCTTTCATAATTTGCGTCGTCTGGATAGCTATGCGTACATTGAGGATCGTCGGGATGAAGCACTTTCCATTGATTCGACAACAAGTCCTGAAAATAAGTAGTAAGCATCAACATGAATCATTCAACAAAATATAAATTATTTAAGCAAAAATATAATCAATAAAAACAGCAATTACAGATAGAGTGGAATCCTGAATGTTAATTGTTGAAACAAATACTCCTGACTTTAATTTGACCCCACTGTACAACCTCCGAGAAAGCACGTCCAAAAACGGATCGATATGCTACAAAAATTACAATTATATTAATTTTTTGAACTACTATATTCGAGTACTGAGATTGAATTCTAAAAAACAATTACTTACTTCGGTAGAAAGCATATTCCTGACATCCTCAATTTTTTAAAATAACATGGCGCTTGGTATTCTACCCCAACTTTTAACCTAACAAGAAAATTATTAAAAGAGAAATATGAGTTCATGTTAAGAAAATCTCACTCAAAACATTCACATATATGCTATAAATTTTAAAAATATAACAATTGTCATGCTACTTACATTGGAGATTTCTTCTTCTTCCAATTTTCGTATTTCACCTGTAATTGCTTCTCATTTTTTTTCTCCCGGTGTCAACAAATGGTGAGGCATATAAAATTGGCATAGATGAAGCAAATGATCAGAATGTATGTATAACTCTAATAACAAAATAACGAACAATTTGAAAGGTGTGAGCAAATTCAGAATCATCCATGTGCATAAAAAGAAATAAACTAGCCATATCTGGAAGCTCTTCTGTAGAATATTTAACCTCTGTTTTAACTAAATATATAACTAAAAACAAACTAGCTACATCTTCAATGCAATTTTAATACTTACATCTTTAAAACTCAATAAAAACCAGAGATTTTACATTCAAACTAAGAACCAAAATAACATCTGAATATTTGATATGTGAGACCTTATTGCCATTTGTAATCAAGAAAAGCAAGCAGACTTCTATATTAACTGTAAGCAATTAACTACACACCAGCATACTTCGAAATTGCACTATTCAAGTAACTAGTCTAGTTTGTTATTCTTATTTCATTAAGCATGATAATAATACATTTATGAAACAACAATGTATTGAAAAGACACAAAAAGTGCTAATTTTTTTTCAGACAAAGCTGTGACTAAATTTTACAGGACTTCTTCTGGTCTGCAACTAAGTTTGATCAGATCATAACAAACATACATGAACCATTTGAGAACTCATATAACTATACTTCTAATTGTTTAAATAACACTCCCCCCCCCCCCCCCTAATTCTTCGAAAAATACGACACAAGGTGGATTATATTATATACAAGAAAGTTTTACTTGTTTTCAGCTTTACACTACTTACTTTCAGCTTATACACAAGGTGAACAATTTCTTTTATATAGTTGTTTTAGTTCACATAATACTGTAAACACTATGCAAATTAATGCTCCAAGAAAAGAAAAATTAAAACAAAAATTCAAGATCATAAAATTTCACAAGTCATAGGCTTTCACAACATGTTCACTTTGAAATCCCCCACCAATAGCTATAAACTCATCATATTCACGTTTATTTCCAACACATAATAATATCCAATTTCTAGTGTGAATATTGACTTGGATATTATTATCCTTATAAAAACTCTCAAGGTTAGAGAAAAAATCCTCAATATCAGCCTTCACAGGCTTTAGTTGTATTCTCTTTCAAAACAAAGCAAGCAAAAAGAACCAAAAAGAGAAAAGTAAAATAGATTAATCAGCTACGTATCTATTGGTTGTGTAAAATGCTCTCCCAAAAAAATCTGATGATTTTTCCTCATCTTAATCAACTGCATCATCAATTTGAACATCCAAAAACAAACACCACTCAAAGGCAAAGTATAAAGGGACTCCTAAAAAAGGCAACAAAAAAAACCCTAATCCAGAAAAAAAAAAAATTCAAACCAAATTCTAGCGCGGTCGTGTTTGGTCGTGAAGAGTGAAGGCCCAGTCGAAGATTTGATCAGAATAGGTCGTCAAGAGTGAAGGCCCGGTCGATTTCTGCTCGCGAGGTGAAGGCCCGGTCAATTTCTGCTCGTGAGGTGCTCGATTTCCCCCGGAAGATGAAGTTTGAAGAAATTTTTTTGAAGATTTGCTCAAAAATCCGTATAGAAAGATGAATTTTTTGAAGAATTTTTTTTGAAGAGAAAGTGCAGAGGCGGGCGGGGACGAAAAATTTTTGAAGAGGGGGAAATGTGAAAATTTAGGAGGAAGTGGAAATAAAAGTGAGTTAGGGGTAATATAGTAAAAATACATGTCAAAATGGCTAAAAAAAAAAAGGTTTTTCATAAAAGGTGGCCAAAATTTGGATTTTGTAAATTTTTATGGCTATTTAATGGTATTAACACATTTATTATTGTCATTATTATTTTAGTTTTTCGAGTCTAAATGTCAGACTCGTGATGCTTTGTAAATTGTAAGCATATGTGTCATATGGAACTTCGTAATTCTATGTGTCCAACTTCTGTGAATTGCGTCAATTTCTTATCAGCCCAAATGTCGACTCATGGTGCTTTGTAATCATATGTTTCAATTTTGTGTGTTTTGTAATCATATGTGTTGAGAGTAGATGACAATATGGCATACGAATTAAAAAACGAGAAAGTAAACAACACAGAATTTACGTGGTTCGGCAATATGCCTACGTCCACGGCGGCTGAAGTATCTTTATTATTCTCAATAGTCACAAATACATCAATACACCATGTATTTATACTAAAACCCTATAAGGTATAAATTTATTTAAATACCCTGTACCGTACGGCGGGGCTCTTCGCTCGGTCGCTCCGCTTCCTTCGCTACGTTCGTTCCGTTATGCTCGCAGACATCAGCCTGCCCTCTTCCTTTGTCAATATATGAGTCATACCAACAATATGTGTCAATTGGTGCTTCGTAATCCTATATTTCAACTTCTCCTGAGCCGAAATGTCGACTCCCCATGCTTTGTAATTATATATATGTCAATTCTTTGTGTTTTGTAATCATATGTGTCAACTTTTATTCATAATCTTATATGTCAAACTTCTGTTACGAGTTCTAGAATTATAAAACACTCAACAAACTTAGATTGTACATTTCAAAAAATAATAATTATAGTTTATCAGTTTTTCACATATAACATATAAAATTAGTTATACATATATTGCCTTTATAGTAATGACTAAATTATCTATGAATATAAATTGAAACTAATATAATTATTTTTCAATTAGGTAAATTTATTTGCCAATCCAATAATATGAATTAGAAAATTACTATAATATACAATGAGTAAGTTCGTATCATTCTAAATATAAATAAATTGACAACTTTTCAAAGAAATATTTGAAATCTAAAACATAAAATTCCCTTTTACATACAAGTATAAAAGATATCATTACAGCTTCTCATAAAACACAACACATCACAACCAATGGAGACATTAAAACTTCCACCCAAAACAGAACATAGTTAACTCCCAAAAAAAAAATGTTAGTTTTCTCGTAGTTTCTTAACTTTGTAACTTGACGGGTCCTTGAAGGAAGCCATTGACGACGAAAATCCCGAGCGATGAAGCTTCGCCTTATCCTTGTTGAACGCTTTGTTAACTTCATCTTTGAGCTCCATAAAACGCTTTCGTTTTGTTTTCTGTTCTTCCGGTGTGCCCTTCTCGAGATAGGACAGGTCATCTTCCATAAATTTATCCAGAACGTGTGAGCAATTTGGAAAATATCGTCTTCCCAACTCAACTGCCACAAATTGTGTGTTAATTATTAATTCTACTGCATATCTTAAACAGTTCACTTCAAATTTTGAATGTGGTTTAATTGTATTTGTACCTGTTCTTGAGAGTGTTTCGATTCTTGAAATAAGCTTCTTGTTTTGAGTGATGGGTGTCTCGTTCAGATCAACCTCCATCAAGTTCCCGCTTGAGCCTCTCGAGCACAAGAGACTCGTAAGCTCTGTTGTGGTCTCAGCGTGTGCGATTTCCATAGCTAGCTTAGCTTCCGTAGGGAAAAACATACGCGCGAATGCAACTGGAATACACACGAATTTACAAACTCAATTTCCGTTATCATGTAAGCCGGAAAAAAAATGATTTTACAAAATGAAAGATTTTGTGAACTGAGAACTACAATTCGATTGGACAAGTTGAAAATTCGATTCAACGTGAAGTAGCAAAAGTTCGATTAGAAAGAAGAAAGATCTCCCAAGCACATAATGTCAGATCCCAAGATACATACTGCCTAAATGCAAAGTCTCGCACTGATAACACCCAAGAAAAATGTTCTACTAAAATAAATAAATAAATAATACCTCTATCTTCCAAGTAGAGCAACTTCATCTGCAGGTCATCGGCCACAGCCAGGGGCGAAACCGACCTTTCCCCCACAACCGGATTCCTACTCATCTCCCTCTCTAACAAATCAATGCACATTCTGTCCTTATTCGCCTCCCGACCTTTCTCTCTCCTCATCTCGAACTCCTTTCGCCTTGTCAGCCTCCGGTAAATATCCACCGCTGTATGCCCCTCGAACGTGAGCTCCGAAGCACTAGCCCCCTTGTTCAAAAGCGAGACTATAACAGACGGTTCCCTTCGCCTGGCCGCCACGTGGAGCACCGTGTGGCCACGAGCATTTCGTAAATTGACGTCCGCAAGGCCAAGGCTGAGAATCTCCGCCACGACTTTCGGGTCGCAATATGCAGCCGCGTAGTGTAGCGCATAAGCCTCGTCGAGGGTCGTGTCGGACTCGGTTAGGAGTAGGCGAACGAGCTCGATATCGTCCGAGTCCAGAGCACGGAGTATTCTCCTCACGCTTTTCAAGGCCGAGTTGACTCGGTCATTGTCCTGTTCGAGATGAGAAGAAGGATTCGGCTGGAGAAGTTTGATTTCATCGGCGACAGCTGGCGGGAGCTCCTTCTCGATGGAGATTGTGTCGAGGTCCGAGTGGGCCACTCGGTGAATGCAATGCGTGTAGAGATGGCTGAGCTGGCATTGGAAGGCGAGCTTGAGGATGGGGATGATGTCATCCGCGGTGGCCTTGCTGACCAAGTTAAGAAGTCGCCGCTGCAATTTTTTTTATATATTTTTTTTTAAATTCGAAACATTTTAGATGTTAAAACTTGAAATGATGCGAGGAACATATAACCGGATGAAGCACGCTCAGCTATCAAATACGTTAATACATATTGTATTATGCTCGTTCGTTATAGCACCTAACAAGTTCCAATTTTTAACCACATACATTTGACAATTAAGAAGGCAAGCAAGAAGAACAAAGGCTGGTAACAGAGTGATGATAATATAAATCGAATCAAGTTCCAGTCTTTCAGATCAAACATAGCTAATGAATCAACTGAAATATAAATCACATGTGCTTTTTTACCATACATTCACATAAATTACGAAAACAATGACAAATGAACTGGGACTAACCAGTGAATTAGTTAGAAACAAGTTCCAATTTTAAATCACATACATACATCTGACAGTTAAGAAGGCAAGCAAGAAGAACAAAGGCAGGTAAAACAAAGTGACACAAATCAGAGCAAGTTCCAATTTTTTCAGATCAAACATAGCAAATGAATCGACTGTAACATATATCGATTTTGCTTTTACCATACATTCACATAAATTACGAAAACAATGACTAATTCGGTACCTGAAAAAGCGAGACAAGCTCGGGGACCTGAAAAATCGCCGATGCATACATCAACTCCACAGCAAAGTTAACAGCGGGCCCACACGAGTCGTGTGTGCACGAGCTGTCGACACATGTCGACACCTCAACTGGCGACTGATTAAGCTTCCCTGTATAAGAATAATTGAGGAACAGAACAAAAGCATCATACCCAATGCTTCCATACGGCAAAAAATTCGCCATGTAATACCTCGGCCTCCCATTCTTCCCGCCAAAACCTCTCTCGTTCGTGAAAAGGTCTCGGAAAAACTTGCTCCGGGCCGCTAAAATGCACCTGTGCACACCAACTGTACTTTCTTCGACCACAATCTCCGCATCGCTAAAATCGCTGTCAAGTGATTCGCAGAGAAGCTGACCCAAATTCGAGCTCAGTTTATTCAAACTGATTCTTTCGAGATTCAGCTCCGACTTCTCGGGATTTGGGTTAGTGTTATTGGTCGACCCGTTTGATAAATGAGACGATGAGGTGAAACTGACGGATGATGATGGTTCGGCAGAACTATCCATGGCAGCAAAATGTAAATACTAAACAGGATTTGGTGCTATTGATGTCCAACCTTCATCTGTTTCTAATAATTTTGAAGCAGAGAACGTAAGTAAGAATCAAATTCAGACATATTTTGATAATCCAAATCACACATCATCCAAACGAGAGGAATCTAATCTCTATAAAGGCAGACAATACAGCTCCTTTTTCTTTTGTTGCTTTTTTTTAATTTTTTTTTTTTTTTTCCCCAACAGTTTAACATATACCTCTTCAATTCTGAATCTCCAATGTTTGGCTTGTCAACGTAAGAAACTCGAATGCCTGAAACCATCCACACAGCAAAAATTACAGAAATTCAGGCAATATCAGCAAAAATAAGCACAAAATCGATAAACAAACCGGAATTTTACAAACAATGACAAAAAAAAAAAAA
>CACSLK010024540.1:16963854-16977090 GCA_902706635.1 Striga hermonthica | reverse complement strand
CCAAGCATGTCCAGCTTGCTTCATGCAACCACAAGCGAACCGCTTACCAGAAAGCACACAACGAAAGAAGAAGCCAAAACATAGCCGCAAAACAGGAAAATTTAGATTCGCGCACAAACCCCTTTACTTTCACAGAAAAAAGGAGAATGGACGTGGTTTTCCTTGAGCAAAAAGTTCGAATTTTAAAATCAAACGAAAAACATGACGTCCTTCAAACTCTCGTGCAAGTCGTAGAAGCTCTGGTTGAAAGAAGCGTCGCCAGAAGACGGTGGTGAACCCGAACTTGAACTCGAGGCACGACTAGAACCGAGCCCATAGGACCGAGTCCCAAGCAGCACCTCCTGAAACATTCGGCCCCTATAAGCCACAAGGTCTGCATAGTAAACGGGCGGCACGAGCGAGACAGGCTTTGTGCACCGGGCGAACGTGAAACACATGTCGTAAATCAGCTTCTGCAGCCCATCAGACGTGAAACCATTCTCATCCCAAAGCACATAGTAGTGTGTGGGCTTGCTCGTCCCAATACCCCCATAGTGACTGCAGAGGTAGAAATCGAAATCCCGAGGGCTGACGATATCCGTGTCCACCACTGTCCCAGGTGGCACATTTCCCGTCCTGCCCCCATCTCTCTCGTTCTGAACAAAAAGTCGAGTCTGGTGACGTTTTTGCGCAACCACCACCGTGATTCTCGGGTTGTAGCTCTCGTCGCAAATCGCTAGTTTCAAATCGAGAAACTCCTGCCCGAGCACCATTTCGAATTGCCCCTCGCTAACCCCGTCTCGAAAGAGCACGATCCTCTTCGGCCTCACATTGTTGTTGGCCCGGGCGTAGGCTTTGACCAAATCGAGACACATGGCTCCAAAATTCTCGATCTTCTCGCATCGGTGGGCCTGTGGGCCCATGCGGGCCGCGTAGCGATTCGCCGCGGGCCAGTTGACGGTACCGACAACAGCAGCTATCGACGGGCACAACGAGTTGCTAGCAGCAGGGTGGTTCACGTCGGCTCCTATGAACATGATATGCTCGTCGGAGCGCGAGTTGCTAGGCTCTTTGAGAAGCTCGAAGTTGTTCCCGCCGAGCTTGGCGTTTATCTTGAGGCAGAGGTTAGCGTAAGTTTGGTCCCATCCCTTTTCGTTATTGACGGTGGACGAGAGGCAGCATTGTGTGATCACGCCGAGTTTCGTCTCGGATACCCACTTCAGCAGCTTGTAACCATCGTCTCTCTTGCTCATGACACATACAATCAACTGCAGCTTTTCCTTGTCCACACGCGCAGATTCTTGCACAACGTTGTTGAGGAGATTCTCGAGTCTTTGCACGGAGGAGAATTCTTGCATACGAGTGTAACGGTACACAAGAGGCTCTTTCATTTTGATTTTCAGTTGGTGAAAACGTTTAATCAGGGTGTCGACAAAGGGCCCCACATCGAGCCAGTTATACTTGTCGCCCTCGGTGAAATCTATGAGGGCCCACCGGTCGATGGGTTTCCCTTGGACGAGGGATTTACCGAGAAGGTTCCACTGGCATTTTTCTGCATCCACTCCTACTTGTTCTGCACCCCCGAGTCTCAGCTTGGGTGGATGAATGATCCGGCCTCTAACACTCGACATTTCGGGAACAATTTCCATTCCGAAATTTCCAACAATGTCCCTGAAATTCAACGAGAGTTCGAAATTACGCATTCTGCTATGGGGGAAAATAATAGAGATTTGGAAATAATACAGCAATATCCTCGTGTGTATGCACATCAGAGATTGGAAACAGAACAGTTCGAATCAACAATAATTTTGATTCAGAGTATTTATCACTACAAGGCAGAGATATTATGCAATTGTGAGTTCCTTATATATGTTTTTCATGACGAATACCGGAACCAACATCATGTGAACAATTCTTCCTCCAAATCTCAGTAGAAAAAGAAGTATTGGCTTCAAAGAATACTTGAAGATGATCAGTAAGAAAGGATATAACTAGTAAGAAAGGATATAACTGGATATATTATCTCAAACAGAGGATATATTCATTAGACACTTCGGATTATTTCCAAGAAACTTGAGGATATGATCATAAACTTGAAACGCATAACTGAGAATCTTTAAACTCTTAACACATTCAAACATAACTATAAGAAAGTAAAAAACCAAGAAAACATACCCAATGGGCCCATCATCAGCTCGGACCATATCATTGATTGTAGTCCTTCTCTCCCCAGGCTTAGGAAGTGATAAATTCTTCAACCATACAGCAGCATTCCGGTCAAGATCCTCCTTCGGATACCTCTGCCCTTCAACCAATTCGCAGAATTCCATCGGCACAGCATTAGGCTTCCTTGGATTACCAAGTTCCAAGCAGGGAATATTTTTATGCACAATATCCTTTCCCCACTTCTCCCTAAAATAATCAACGAGAGCTGTCCTTGTTGGAGGTCTTAAGCCTTCTGGATCAATAAGATCAAAGTAAATATCATGAGCATCCTTTTGAGTTAGCCCAGCAATGGTATACTTCTGTTTCGTTCGTCGATGGTTAACTCGAACTTTCAGCCCTATCAAAGCACCATTAACATCCCCAATCAATCTTTTGACATCACCTACTCCTTTAAACCCCCGAACATTTTCACTTAGAAATTCAATGACCGAGCATTTCTTTCGAAAAGCTATGACTGAATAGTCCAGGCACAAAGCAAGACCGAGTGATGTGGGCTTCAAGCTCTGCTGAAAGCCTCTGTGAGCTGCAACTCCACATTTCAGATCGTCTTGGGGACGATAATTGTGCGAATAAAAGCTACGACCAACACCAATCCTCTTCCTGGAAGGATTGTCCTTCATAACCAAATCCATCCCTTGCAGTATATTGCGAGGAACAGACGAGTAGTTACCAGATAAATAGTCCTTCAACTTGGAAAGCTTCAACTCATTCACAAGCTTGATTGTGAAAGTATATAATCCCCTCCTAACCTCCTCGTCTTCAGGAATCTCCACAGTGAATACACCTGTGGGTAAACGAACAGAGCTGAAAATATTCTTCTCTGCATCATAAACGGTTTTCAGCAGGGCCGTGCTGAACTCATCGTGTTCGGAAAACAGCTTGTTCTTGATCAGAGCCATTTCGGATTTCCTCAACTTTTTCTTTGAGGATCCATTGTCACCGGAAGGCTTCACATCCACATCATAATGCATGATAATTGATTCAGAATTGAATTTGACGGGGAAATGGTTGACCAGAAGATTGATGGATCTGACGGCAAGCTTGCCTCCTCGGTCAGGCCGACTCATGACTTTGATCTGACTCTCTTGAGGCTTCTCCTCGGTTATCTTGAGAGTTTTCAAATCAATGGCATCTGCCCAATACAATGTAATAAAGATAAATTAAATTCTATATCTTAGTGAAATCATAACGCACGCCCAATCTGATGAACACAGTGAAGAGTCACATGGAATCATAACAAAAACGCCCAAAACTCAGTGAAATATATATAAATTTTACGAAATCTATCATCATATGTATATAACAATTCAGCGAGGAACAGAAGCTCTCGTACCGGCAGATGGTTGATGAGTCGCCTGGGCCAAATGTGGAGGCTGAGCCTGAGGCCGAGGCTGAACGGGAGTAGCTGTAGGAGCAGCTGATGGGCCCCACGGCCTTCCAGTCCAAGAGCCAGTTCCTCCGCTAGAGGGACCCGCGGGAGGTGGACCGGATTTGGCCAGATGCTGAGGCTGAACAGGAGTGACATTAGGAGCAGCAGATGGCCCCCACGGCCTCCCAGTCCGAGCGCCGGCTCCTCCGCCGGAGGGCCCGCCAGGAATTGGACCGGATTGTCTGGGACCCGGCGGCCTGCTGATCCAAGCATGCTGGGGAGGGGGTTGATTTGCCTGAACCGGCGGTTGACCGGGAGGGCCGCGGCTTGGCGGCGGGGCATCTCCCCGACCCCTTCCGCCGCCCTGATTGGGCTGGATCCGGTAGTTCCCGCGCCCCCGGCCGCCTTGGCCCTGGTGTTGCCCGCGCCCTTCGCCGCCGCGGCCTCGGCCTCGGCCGCGTCCGAAGTTGTTTCCTCCGCCTTCCATCTTCTTAGAATAAACTTTCTTATCGGCTTCCTCAGAGAGAGAGAGATATAAATGTGTGTTTCGGTGTGACCTAGAAAATTGGGGATTTGGGGGGAATATATATGTAAGGGTCTTTTGCTTAGCGAGTAAGTGAGAGTGTGGTGCGAGGAAATGAGGGCGATAAGGTAGAGAGCCCAGGCGATTCTAGAATGACCGATGGCGATGGTTACGACAGACACGAATAAAGTAAATTAGAGAGGAAAAGGAAAAACTGGCGTGCTGACCAAGTCTTGGACCTCTTGGTTAGTGGTGGTTCGAGAGAGGGTATTTTAGGGGGCGATTGAATATTGTTTAACACTAAAAAAATAATTAATTTAAATTTAACTCAACTTTAACTTAATCTCATTATTTTCAATATTATTTATATAATTGAACAATATCAAACTAATCATTTTTACACATCACATAAACTCTAATTCACTATTCATCTACTCACATAATTTTAGCTAACTATTACTTTCAAATATTTTTCTCGTACTTTACATCCAATCAACTTTAATTATTTTATTTAAATATTATTTTAATATGTCAACAAACAACTCATGGTACTAATTTTTTTTTTCAAAATTAACTATTGTTTAAAAACAAATCAAATAAAAACTAGTTGAATCTATAAACAATCACCCCTTTAATTTGCCGCGAAAGTTCTTGATACGACTTCTTTCTTGACAATAGGTTGTGGACGATTCAGACGTCTCTATATCTTCTCACATTTTTAGACAGTTCATACGTGATATTCTTGCTAAGTGATAATGGTGCTTTATAGCACTTTTATAAAATAAAAAATGAAATCTAGTCATGTTTTTCAAAAAATCAAAATCTAGCCATTTTGGCTTGCAAAAGTACATAATTGCCCTTAAAATCATTTTTTCTTATGTCAAAAGCTTTAAATAGCCATTACTTTTTATAAAAAATGAAACCTAACCATTTTATAAAAATAACAGTGTTATTGTCCTTTTATAACACTTAACCAAAAACAAAAATCATCTAGAATAAGCTAAAAAAAAAAAAAAACTCAAATTTCATATATTTGAGAAATGAGTAGAATAAATAATACTCCTCTTTGGGAAAATATTGAAAAAATCCGAAATAATCAAGAATTAATTCTTGAAAGACTTGAAAAAACGAGTAGAAATATCGAATTTCTTGATACTTTACTATCAGAAATTCTTGATATCGCAGCAAAAGCTGACAAAATTATTGAAAATATCAATAGAATAAACGTAAATAGGTTGGAAGAAACTTTAATAAAATTAGACGAGAAAATTCCAAAAATTGAACCATTAATGGAACATTTAAGCAAAGTAATTTTACTTGTAAATCAAATTGGAAAAGAATTAAGATTAAATGTCTAAAAGTCCTGACGTAGGAAATGTACAACAAATACTAACAATAGTTAGTGAAATAAAAGAAGTTGTTCTAAGAATAGAGCAAAATATACAACAGTCTGAGTCTAATAACCAAGACAATAAATTATTAGAAATAGAAAGAGTTTTAAGAAACATTAAAGAAAAGAAGTCTATACCAACATATAGACCACCGAATGAATGGGATCTTAGTAATCTATTTAAAATGGAAGAAAAAGATTGCCTGGAGAAAAATGAACAGTGACACTGATTCTATTCAAAGTGAAACTGATATTCAGTCTCTATTAGACAAATATCAGAATATATTATCCTTAAAAGAATTCGTTGGAAATTACAGCGACTCTAGTTCAGAAAGTGAAAATCTAGAACCAAAAGATCGTATAAATGTTAAAATTGAAGAAGATCTTAAGGATATTCCTCCAGGACCAAGCAATTATCAAGACACTCATGAGTATATGACTCCTGAAGAATACATAAACGATGAGTTCTATAATCCAAATGCAGATAGGTATTTTGATGTATCTGATGAAGAAAAAACATTCCCCGAAATAAATATTCCAGGAATAATGAATATGAATAGAAGTAAGGCAAAACCTTACAAGAAAAATAAAACAAAGAATTATATTCCGAAGGAATTTATTCCTAAAGATAATTCTAACAGTCATAGTAATAACATACTCAATCTAGATTGTTTGACAAAACCAGTTGAAACAATAAAAGGTTGGTATAATTATATGTTAGTAGTAATACAAACTAATAGAGAAGCATTTGAAGATCTAAGAACATTAGAAACATATTTAGGACTTCATATGAAGGGAAATGTTAGAAACTGGTGGGATTCAAACCCATATGTTCCAAGCCTTGATGCTCTTTGGAATAAACCGGAAGATAACATAGAGTATCTAAATGCTTTGGCTAAACTACTAGTTAATGAGTTTGTAGGAGTCAGATAATTAGATAACACAAATGTAGTGTTAGAAGAGAGACAGAAAAAAGCAAAGTTCATACTTGACAATATTCAAATATGTGATATTTGTTATTGGAAAAATTTTACATGTGAATATGAAAAATGGTATTACTTGTTAAAACAAGAAGATAGACCAGCATATGCTGAAAAATACTTCAATAAGCTGCCACCACTGTGGGCTTTTGAAATGAACAAAAAATGGTCTAATAAACCTGATCATATTATAGAAGGTTTTGCAGGAAGAGTAAATCTTCTTAAAGAAACCATAGAAGATAGATGTAAAGATACCCAATTACGAGGGACTCTTGTATACTATCAAAACAAACCATGTTGTGATCCTCAATTATTAGAAATACCCAATAAATGGGGTTGTAGAACTAAAAAAGAGAGGCATTCTAGGAAACTAAAATACCAGAAGTTTAAAAAGTATAAAAGGTATATTCCTAAATATAGGAAATACAAAAAAGAGAATCATAAAATGAACAAACCCAGATATAGAAGAAGAATTCAAAGAAAAGAAAAATATTGCCCAAAGGGAAAAACTAACTGTAAATGTTGGTTATGTCAGGAAGAAGGTCATTATGCAAATGAATGTCCTAAAAGAAAAGAAAGTAAAGATAAAGTTAAAATGCTTTATACAATGCAAAAATTCAACTTTGAACCAATTGAATCTGAAAATGAGTTTAATGATTCAGAATATGAATTAAAACTTCAAATAGAATATAAACAATTCTATTCCAAACCAAACTCTGAATGGGAAAGTTGCACTGATGATAGTTCTGACGAATGTAACAATTGTTAAATATAACTAACCCTAGTAGCACCTATATCAAGGTGGGTTTTAAATTCACAGGATATAAACTATATCATCTTCATGGATATATAGATACAGGTGCAAGCATTTGTGTTGCACATCCTTTTGTACTACCCATTGAAAAATGGGAAAATGCTAAACAAAAAATAACTGCACGAGTTGCAAATAAACAAGTAATTACTTTAGAAAAAGTGGCTTATAATGTTACATTTTTAATAGCAGGAGAAAAATTTATAGTTCCTACTATATACCAACAAGATACGGGAGTAGACCTTTTAATAGGTAATAACTTCTTAAAATTATACAGACCATTTGTCCAGGAAATAAATTATATACTGTTACATTTAAATGAAATACCAATTTATATAACTATAGTGCAGAAAGCTTATAGCTTTGCATCTAAAGAATTCATGAAAAATAACTCCAAACTACGAAAACGTGGTGAGGTTACTGAAATAAAAAAGAAAAACATTGCAATAACAAATGAAACTAGAAATCCAGAAAGAATTTTTATTCGAACCATGCAATGTAAAAGAATAATGGATACCTTAATATTTAAACATCAAATGCTTTATACGTTGTCTTTAGGAGACTGTCAAAGAGCATTAAATAAAATAACGAGTGAAAATCCGTTAGATAAAATGCTTAATAAAAGCATAAAAAAATCCAGCTTTACATGCTGAAATAAAATTAATTGACCCTTTAAAGGTTATAAGAGTTAAACCAATGTGCTATACTCCTCGAGATAGAGAAGAGTTTAACATACAAATTGAAGAATTAATAAAAATGAATTTAATTCGGCCTAGTAAATCTCCACATAGTAGTCCAGCCTTTCTAGTAGAAAATGAAGCTGAAAAACGAAGACAGAAAAGACGTATGGTCATTAACTATAAAAAATTAAATGATAATACAGAAATGGACGGGTATTTTTTACCTAAGAAAGAAGATTTATTTCATTTAATTAAAAATATGAAATGGTCTAGTACGTTCGACTGTAAGAGTGGATTCTGGCAAGTCCCTCTGAAAGAAGAAAGCAGAAAGTTAACAGCATTCAGTTGCCCAAATGGACAGTTCGAATGGAACGTTGTTCCTTTCGGGTTAAAACAAGCTCCTGGATTATTCCAAAGGAGAATTGACAATGCTCTATGTTTAAAAGACCCGAGCAAAGAATTTAGTAAAATTTGCACAGTATACGTTGATGATATAATTGTCTTCAGCAAAACCGAACAAGAACATTATAAACATGTTATACAAGTATTAGAACAATGTCTTAAATAGGGAATAATTCTCTCTGAGAAAAAGGCTAAAATTGCTCAAACTAAGATTAATTTCTTAGGACTTGAAATTGAAAATGGAAGTCTAACTATGCAACCGCATATCATGACAAAAATTTCTGAATTTCCCTCAGAAATAGGAAATAAAAAGCAACTACAAAGATTTCTTGAAATCTTAAATTATGTAGAAGGCTACATAGCCAATCTAGCAGCAATACGTAAGCCTTTACAAGCAAAATTGAAAAAGAATGTCATTTTTACTTGGTCTCCAAGTGATACAACATACGTAGAAAAAATAAAGAAAAAACTCAAAATTCTACCCACGTTATATCATCCTCAAGAAAATGATAAAATGATTTTAGAAACGGATGCCTCCGACTATTACTGGAGTGCAGTCTTAAAAGCAAAATCAACAGACTCTACTGAAGAAAAATTGTGTAGATATACTTCAGGAACTGTTAAAGATGCTGAAAAGAATTATCATAGTAATGAAAAAGAATGGCTAGCAGTCTTACGTGGCATTCAAAAATTCAAAATATATCTTATCTCTAACAAGTTCTTAGTAAGAACTGATAATAAAAATTTCAGTTATTTTATTATAAATGAATTTAAAGGAGACTACAAACAAGGTAGATTGATTAGGTGGCAATTACACCTAAAACACTATCAATTTGATGTTGAACACATAAAAGGTGATAAAAATTATCTTGCTGATTGTCTAACAAGGGAATTTGCAGGTATTTGATTGAAGAAGCAGTTACTCGAACAAGATCATCAAAAAATTGCAAAATCAAAAGCAAAAAGGACCAGAATGGATCTTCAAGTTGAAGAACTCAAATTGGAAATCATGCAAAAGGAACATGAATTAGAAATCTTAAAACAGAAATTGAAGATAATACAGTTGAAAAATCAGACAGAGAAAGGAAGACTCTCAGAGTCTGATAGCAAAAGCGAAGCCAAAACCACAACCAAATACAAAGATGCTTTGGTCAAAGATCAACAGACCCAATCAACCTTTATCGAAGATGAAAGGGCACCTAATTGGTACACGGTACACACCGGACCAAAAATTGGAGTCTATAATAGCTTTGAGAAAATAAAAGATTTGCCACCTGAATACTATCATACGGCAAAAACTGAATTTGAAGCAAGAATGATCTTTGAAAAGCTAAAAAGCAGAATCACTGAGAGAGTACCAGTATATCGTAACACTGGTATTCCTAAAGAGCATCAGTTGAAAAATCCATTCATAAAATTTGATGAATTCAAAATACAACAACTGGATAGTAAGTTAATCAAAACTACTATAACCAAAGAAGAATGGCTCACGTTATATGAAGAAGTAAACGCGAGTACAAGTGAACAAGGATACATTCCTATAAGCAGAAATCAACAGATCAAAGCCATTCTGTTACCAGGAGTTGCA
The DNA here is from genome assembly GCA_902706635.1 of Striga hermonthica. Classification (NCBI taxonomy): domain Eukaryota; kingdom Viridiplantae; phylum Streptophyta; class Magnoliopsida; order Lamiales; family Orobanchaceae; genus Striga; species Striga hermonthica. Next base: position 16,967,142 of record CACSLK010024540.1, on the reverse strand, counting down.
CCTGAAATAACAAGAGACTTGTTCCTAGGAGGATTCATAGATACCCTCTACCCAGAGAACAGTTTAAAAGAGTTGTCATATTTTCCAAAAATCAAACAAGCGATCGCTTTGTACATGGAAAAATGCAGAATTCGTGAAAACAACAAATCAATCTTTGTCAAGATCTGGAGTTCAATACCAGACTGGAACGAAGAAGAACAATATCCAGCATACCACTATATTCATGTGGGGGTATCTGGAGAAGTAAAACTACCAGTACCACTGGTACAAGAAAAACCTCCATTAACAGAGGAAGAGCTGAAATTAGAAAGAGCAGATAGAAATTATTTTATCTTAAAAACCTTAGAAAAAATAAATTCATCAAGCCAAGTTAAAGTAAATTATTGCAGCCCGAATATACTTCTGGTTAGCAATTTCAATAAGAAAATTGACAAACAAGACTTGGCCATAGTCCAGAATTGGCAGGACAATCTTATTCTTAAGATCCATGCCACAGAACCAACAAAGCAAATGGTGCAGTCCATTGTTCTTACAGTCAATGAAGAGAAAGAAAAGCATCAAAAGAAGAAGAAGAAGGTTGCCGACACTAACGACAAAAGGGAGTCTGGCAAGCAAAAAGAAAAACGAGTGGAGGACCCTACCATTTTGGAGAACAACTCAAACAAGACATCTGCCTCAGAAGAAGACTTGTCAGCCATTGCATGTAATCCTTGATAATTGAAGGCCCTACCACTATGTAATGTAATAATGTAGCAAGTCATGCCATAAGTGTAGTCCCTACCACTAAGAAATAATGTAGCAGACAAACTCATGTGGAGAGTTTCTGCTTTTTCTTTCCCTTTTTCATAATGCGTTTGGTGAGACGGCAACTTGTGCCGAACCCTAATAATTCACGCATTTTAGTTTCTATATAAGGTGGTGCCATTTGAGCATGTAAGGCATCGATCCCTCATCAGATTTCTAAGTTTCACTCTCTATAAACATTTTATATTGAATAAAAGGTTGTTCTTTTCAAAGAAGTCCCGAGATTTATAAAATAGCATTAAGCATCAAACACTTAGAAGCGATTAAGCTTCAAAGGAGGATCAAACAAAAAGCTTAGGCTAAAATTCTCTGGAGATTCCTGGAGACACAATCGCTCGTCGGAGTAAGACCCACAGAGAAGGGCTGTAAGGCGACTTGGAGCACAGTGTTTGGAATTTGAGAAGTAAAAGCAGGAAGCCATGGTGGACCAATCATCTCAAGCATACTAAAAGAACTCAAATCCCAGAAGAAAGGTATGAACTCAGAACTTTTTAATAATGTTTTCAATAATATTGAAAATTGCATGCAATTACCTATAAGGTTAGATAAATATGAAGAATTAAGAAAATTAGAAAATAATTTTTTAAAGATCATTAAGCTAGAAATTTTAGAGAGACTGAAAATTCTAGAAAATGGTGTTCAAAGACAGACTATTAGAAATAATAAACGAAGAACAAAGAATAACTATTACAATGATATTCATTCATCACTTGTAACTAGAGAAAAAGAGTTAGCTAAAGTTATATCAAACTTAGAAAAACTCTGTATATAAATAAATAATATACAATGCCTGCTATTTCGTGGGAATATATTTTAGAATCAACTATTCAAAAGTTGAAAATTAAGTATCGAACTTTGATTCGAACTTGCGATAAAAATCTGATTGCTTCGAATATTGAAAGAATGGCTTATAGCCTTCGACTCGTCCGAAACGAAAATCCATTACAACCCCAGAATTTGAGGTTTGTCAAAAATGGATTTATCTTGGCAGAGTCTCATCTTTCTCATGAGTATTCCTCATAAATCACAGTTTCAAATAAAATAAAAAGAGAGTACAATTTCTTTTAAAGATTGTTTTAATTTTTAAAGATGAAAGAAGAGTTTGACATTATTAACGAAAGATTAAATGCTAGTTCCATAAGTTTAGATACTTATGGTAATATAAGAAAAAATGAAATAGATTTATTTGAAAAAAAAGCTAGAGAAGATCTTTTACAAAATCTAGAATACCTTATATATGGAATTACACTCAAGAAAAATTATAATAAAAGGTATTCTACAAGAGATAATTACTATGGAGATTGTTTTCCAGAAATAGAAGGACAAGTTAATTATCTGAAAAGTATAAAGAAAAAATTAAAAAAACTAAGATTTAATATCTAGGAATCACCACAAAATTGGTTATAAACCTAAACTGAAAACGAAAGTGAAAATGAACGAAAGTAAAAATAAAATGATGAGTGAAAACGAAAGTGAAAATGAACGAAAGTAAAAATGGTATCAGAGCTTGGTATCAGGCGAAAGTACTAAAATATTAGATTAATGGATAGAGAAGATAATCTTTTAGATTACTACACAAAGCATGAAAAATCAGGCTACTTAATTGAAGCCCTGATAGATGCTAATAAATTAGGAATAGCAGATCATGACTTAAAAAAGAACCATAACTTCAGAAATGAAGGATTGATAAAGAAATTAAATAACTTAATTTCTAGGAAAAATGAAATATTCTTTGGAATCATTTCGGGAGAAGAAGCAATAGATACAGATCAAACAGAAGGAAATGTAGTTATTCCTGTTATCTGTAAAGAACAAATTCTTTCTACATTGAAAGATATAAAAACAGAAACTAGAAATAAAATCTCTTACTTACATGTTTCTACTATACAAATGATTCTTAAATCAACTTATAGTTTAGGAATAGATTCTCCCATTACAATAAAATTAATTGATAATATAATGATTAATTATTCTGATGCTCTAATAGCAGAAGGGAGTGGAAATTTAAAATTTGGTAAAATTAAGTTTAACTTAAACTACCAAGTTGGGATGTCCTTATTAGACAATAATTTAGATGATTCCATCACTTTGTGTTGGAACATGAAAAGAAAAATAATGAAAACTGGAAATCATCCATTTTCAGTAACATAAAGAATAAACTATGCATTGACTAACAGTCATCACTCATCACAGTTTGTCATTCAAGCCTCATGATAAAATTGAAATAGATGAATTGTTTTCACCTATATTACAACTAGAAGCACCTAGAAGGTCCTTTCAAGTACATAGAACTTCATCTTTTGTTAGACCTAAAATAGAATATGGTATTCCTAAACAGAATAATGAAGATAACGAAGCAAGTTCTTCGAAAACAGATACTTATACTGAAGTAATCATAAAACCAAATAACAATATATATAAAATTGAACAAAAGGTTCAAGAGATAAGTAAAGAATTAGGACTAAAAATATGACAAGTTCTAAT
>CACSLK010024540.1:16932075-16945834 GCA_902706635.1 Striga hermonthica | reverse complement strand
TGAATAATTCATTTTTCTTAACCAATGTAGGTTCTAATTGATGGAAATCAGGTACTGCGTAAAAGAACTATTGGTACTGTTTGTTGTAAAACTGGTACCTATTTATTTATCGTGATTTCTTTAATCCGTCATGTCTACCATGTCACGTGGATCGTTCACGCATGATTTTGTCAAAAATAGTCGAATTTAAAAACATAGTAGAATTTAGAGTAATCATGTATGATCATTCAATGAGCTGAAGTGTATTAGTAGTGTTTGTTCATTAGTGTGTTGAGTTCAAGACCAATTTGCGATGAAACTTAATTAAACACATTTTGAATCTCATAGAAACGAATGTGTGAGTGATTTTGAGTAATATAAACATCATTTAAGACTAAAATTTGGTGTTATATATATATTCGTTGGAGTTGGTACTGAAACCCGATATTGGGTACTAAACCACTATTTAATGAGCATTGTTTAACTATAGGACTGGTACTAATTTCACAAACGTTGACAGAAATTACAGTAATCCATTTCTATTGACTAAAGCAGGTACTAATTGAATAGAAACAAGTACTATATATCAATATCACTGGTACTATATTTGAAAAATCTCAATTCATATCAAATTCTTAAAAATGTGTAATGTACTCGACTAACTTATATTGATTGCATAACATAACCAAAAGACTCGAGAGGTCTAACATCTTTCATCGCAAACCTATCATGCTATGAGACCGTCGAGGAGGTCTAAGTTCTTGTACAAATAATCACAAGCAATCAGCCTGCATTGAACTTGTTGCCTCTGCAGATTCGCTACAATTTGGGTAGAATTCTTGCGGACCTGAAAATATTTAACTAATTACTCGTCGCGTTTATCATTCAATCATCATGGGAAAGAACTGGCACATTAAAATCCAATATATTTTAGATGCCAACAGAATAATTTAATTCTTAACAAAAAGCACACAACACACTTTGGCAGTGTTGGAATTCTCCAAAAGTACCTCGAAGTTCCCCTGGAAGATATACAATAAACAGACAGAGGGTATCCTCCCAAAAAAACTCTTGAGTCATCTGTGCACAAGCATCGGAAAGGGGTTCGGATTGACTGTCTCCATAAATAATTTGTCTAAAATGCTGGATATATTTCCCCAATTCCATCATCTACACAAAGACACACAAGAGAGAGTAAAATAGCATAACTTGAGTGGTTGAAAATAGGGGAACTAAATCAAAATCACTACCCAACCTGCTTACAGATTACACATTACCTAACAACAAGATCAATAACCCCAAAAGAATATAAAGCAAAAGGGAAACACTTTAACTTACACCTCCAAAAACCCAATAGAAACAATAAACCTCAAATGAAAGAAAATCAAATTGAGCATACACCAGAATCAATTTTACTGCACAGACAATAGCCCTATCAATTTGAGATCCAAAATCTATCATAATGTCGTTCTAACCAATTACAGATGCTCAAACAGAATATCCTAAAAAAAGTTACATGATAGAACATAAAATATTATAAGGAAGGACAAAATGTGTGAGTACCAACTAAGACAGGACAACTAATTCACTTGATTAGCAAAGCCCAGAACATAATAGTGATCACAACATTTCCCGAAAGGCCCGCTGGATGAAAATACGGGCTGAAAGGGTACAACACGAACCCAAACGACCCAAAAAAGGCTATAACGGAAGAATAATTGCATAAAAGAGAGCTCTTTTGAACAAAACATTAGCAATTCAATTTGGTAAAAGACATGAAAAATCATCAATAGACTATTACAGTATAAATGGAGACAAAGTTCTATATAACTCTTTCTTGAATTTTGACATATTCAATTGGTAGCCAAACTAAGTTCAAATTAAAATATAAAAACTAAAATTAGAATATAAACAAGCTTAAGCAACACATACATGTGTTCCAAATCCACTCAATCCAATCCTTTTACACCCTAATTAACCAAAAACAAGATCCATGTTTGACTAAATTATTACTGGAAGAATCTTAAAGTAGGCTTAATTGACAATTTTTTTTTTTAGATCCGCACAAACTACGTGAACCACTAATTCATCTAACCCAGAAACCCTAAATTCAGTTAAAGAAACTTGAAATAAAACAGGTAAAGCTAAGCATCAACCTACGAAGAAGCTACAGAAAAATAAATTAAAATAAAAAGAAACTCACAAGAAATCAACAAATCAGATCATAATGTGATAAACAGGAAGACGAGCAGATTGTGCGATTGCCGCACCAAATCAGCCCAATTTTTGGGCTTGGACTTGAACAGTGACTTCATATTGGTCCTTGAGGTGGGTTTTGAAATACAATGGGGATTCTGGGGATCAGATTTGAAAGGAAAAACAAGCAATTGAAACAAAACAACAAGTTTGAGTTGGGATGGGGTTTGGAGATTTTGAAGAGTCTGCGTTTTTTTCTTTTGGAGAGCGACAGAAGAGAGAGAGAGTAGAGAATAAGAATGAAGAGAGAGACGAGTTTTTCAGACAAATTAAATAGAAAATAATAATATCACTTTATATACGGGGAGTGATAAGGAAAGAGAATTTTAAATTGGGGACTGAGGAGGAAGAATAAAAGTATTGGGGACTGAGGAAGAAGTTGATTTGTGGAGTGGGGATTTATAAGGAAATTTCCGTTAAAACAACCTTCAATTATCTCACGAGATTAAACAACAGTTGGCAGAGGTAATGTGGGGCCATCCTTTACCCAACGCGAAAACAAATGACGTGGCAGCAAGAGATAGGCTGTGGTGCATGATTAACGTTGGACGCTAGCGTATAGTGTTTGAGCCCTCGCTTTTATATTCTGTTCACATGTTAATGTGGACGACAGAATTTAATTGGAACATTCATACAAAAAAGATTCTTAAATAAATAACACCTAAGCACATGTACTTTGCGTTTGTTTCAAGCCTCATCAAATTAAAAAATAAATAAAAATAAATAAATTGTGGATAATTTTCAAACTTTGACTTTCAACACTATTGTACTGACTTATTAATTATTATATCCACTGCTACTCTCCAGAGTTCACCTGTTCTTTTATTTTTTATTTTTTTTTTTTTTCCTTTTTAGTTATATTAGTAAATGTATATTAAATTATGGTTAATATAATAATAAGAGGAAAATCATGATTAGAGTATACTATTAAAGTTAGATTTAAGATAAGCTCAGTCAGTGTCAGAGAGTTACATTCTTTAGTGCTACTATGGTGCGTCCTGACACATAATTGCTACTACTAACTAATAATAAAGTAACATTAAATGTTATTCTAATCAAAAGTTTTTTTTTTCAAATTATTTAATTAAAATTGTTATTTTATTTTTTTTCAACTTATTAGGCATATTAAAATTAGTTACTTATTTTTTATTGCATAAACAAATATTTTAATATTTCGTAGGTAATTACTATAATAATAATTTCAATATTATTTTATCCAATTAATTGATCATCTCAACCAACATTGCATCATCATAAGATTAATATATAAGTTAAATAATTTATATTTCATATTGTTCATTTTTCCAGTGACAATATTTATAAAATGAGATATGCTCATTATTTATCTTAAGATTTTAAATATCACATAAACACACATATGTATAACATATAATTTTTTTTTTTTGAATTCGTGTATGTGCAAATGATCAAATACTAGTTGTCATGCTATTGTTTGGCTGATTTAACTTGTCGACAATCATACTTTTTTCAAACTAAATAGTACGCTTCGAAAAGTAGTATAGATAAAAGTATGCATTTTATATTATAAATATGTAATTTTTGTTAATAAAAAAATATGTCAAGTCCCCCCTCATAATTATTTGGTTTTTAAAGAGATTTTGAAGCGATTTGTGGTGCTTCAACTTTTCCATCTTAGGCGGCAAGTGAAAGGGGATAATTAACAAAGCTTCATTCAATCAATGTTCCCGCCGGAAATGATTAAATTTCGACACCAATAATGATGAAATAAAAATAAAAGGTGGCAACGCTTTGCTCACAATCAAAGTTTTATAATAATACTACACAATTATTATTAACTTCTACAATGACTAGTTATATATACACTTGTAGCATCCAATTTTACTATGGAGCCATCGGATGACTCGGCTTATGGAGTAATCCGCACTTATTTACTAATAGTGTATTGACACGTGTCCTACAATAAATACAATTTAGACAAGTGTCAATGTATTAAGTGATGGGTGGCTCCGTAAAAAAAACAATCCGATGGCTCCATAAAATTTTTGTGTAGCATCATCAAACTAACAAGTACATAATGGAAATTGTATATACTCTCTCTAGTGCACCAATTATTATTATTATTATTATTATTATTATTATTATTATTATTATTATTGTTGTTATTATTATTATTATTATTGGTTAAATTTCTAATTATGAAGATTTATTAAATAGGTTTTATTTAATGCTTATAGACCAATTATATATAGATATCAGCAATTATATATATATATATATATATATATATATATATATATATATATATATTTACAATTTCAATTCAAAAATTGGCTAACATTTTTAAGTCCTTATAGACCAATTATATATACTGTTTCAGTTTCAATTAGAATTAATTTTGAATAAAAGAAGAGAGAAAAAAACTCAAAAATAAACAAATTATATAAAGAAAAAAGAAAAGAAAATTGATTACACCTAAACTAATTGAGAAACTTTAAGCCCATTTAGCCATCAGAGACATGCCACCCATCCCCAATAAAACTGCAACAAAGGCCCAACCCTGAAGCCTCATGCTCTTTTGCAGTCTTGAGCCCATAAATTCAGCCGCCAGCAGATCCACCAGAGCCATATAATTCAGCAGCCCAGCTGAACACGCGTTGAGCAAGCCCACTACAATAAGGGCTGTTGGGCTGCTTTCACTGTACACTTTGGACAGCCCAATTCCCAGCGCTATTCCAAACGGAGTTGTGGTCGAGAAAAAGAACACCAATGTGGCTTTCATCTTCATCCCATATTCAGCCTATGTCACATAATCACATCATAAATTATAGGTTATTCAACACTATAGTTTGAAAAATATGCAAATTTTATTTAATTTAAATAATAATAAAAAAATTATTATAATTTTAAATCGTTTACCTGCATTATACAACCCCCAAGGCCCATTCCTTCAAAAAGTTGATGAAAGCAAATGGCCGCAACCAAAGGCTTTATCGTGCATGGGTTATCCGAAGCCCCCATCGAAAGCCCGATTACCACCGAATGAACGACTATTCCGAGCTCCAAAACCTGCATTTGCATGATAAAGTTAGGTTGTTATCACTTATTAGACGTGACTAATTGTTAGGTGAATGGTAAGGTTTGTTGTTACATAAGTGTACTTCGTAAAGTTAATACGACATTCAAAATAGAACTATACGAAAAACAAATCATAAACAAGTCATAATTCGAGTTTTGAATAAAAATAAACCACAAATCAACAGTTCATAAACAATAAAGTTGGTATATTTACAATTAAAAACAACTCTTTGTAACTTTGCTAATAAAATGGGATTTGGAGATGAGTGGTTTATATTTCTTCTTAAAATTATGCATTTTTTTTTTCAAATATTATGTATTTTTTTTTTCACGCAATTAAAAACGAAAATGAGGAATTAAATATATAATTAATTTATAATTTACCTGTGCGACCACGCGATACCGCAACAACTGAGCGGCGCCTTCTTCGCCTCCGACGGAAATTCCGTGGCTGTGCCCGCCGCCGGCCTTCGGCGCCGCCGCCTTTACGTTGGGTCCAGTCCGCCTGTCGGAATAGAAGTAGCTCATTGCAACGGAGTCCACCATGAGCGTGGCCACGGCCGACAGCATGGCGGCGAAGGTGGCGAACGGGAACCTCCGCCACGGGTTTTCCGGCAGGCACGGCGACGTGAGGTCGGCGAACGAGTCCGGCAGCACGTGCATGTATCCGGTGGCGAGTATGACTCCCGACGCGAAAGCTTTGACGAGGACGAACATGTCCCTGTCGGGGTGAAGCGCCGGCACCGACCTGGAGACGATCGGGAGGCAGACGCCGGCCATGCTCGCCGCCAGGATGGAGGCGATGGCGATGAGTTTGAACTTCAGTGCGCGGTCGGAGTTCCGGCAGCCGGAGGAGGAGGTGCCGCATTCCGCCGTCGTGGAGGCGTTTTGGGGATCGGCCTCGGCGGCGGACGCGGCGGCGAGGAGGAGGAGGAGTACGGCGGCGAGGATTGGAGCTGGATTAATCCTGGCCATTGGATTATTTTTTTATTTTTTGGGAGAGGGAATTTTGGTGGTGGAGATTTTGTGGTTAGGGTTTTTGGATTTTTTATAGAGCGAGATTATGGAGGTTGTTCGATTCATGTGGGGTTCGTGTTTGAGTTTGTTTGTAAGGAATGACGGATTGGTCCCTGGTTGGAGAGATGATATGTTTGAAGAAACGAGGAGAATGGGAAGGGTGTTTTAGGGATTTCCGGGTGGGTTTTGTCAGCTTGTGCTGGGCGTGTGGGCCATGCGTGGAGCCTTTTGTTTGACCTCGTACACCTGAGCTCCAGCCTCAGACAAAAGTACACTTGCACTAGCGGTAGGAGTGACGTGGCATCCACGTGCGCGTATTTTTATTTTGTTTTATTATGTAATTGGCCCAAATTCAGCACGTTTTAATTTAGCACATTTTAATTTAATTTGCTCGGTGGAATTTTGAAAAGCTGACGTGTACTAGCGAGTCAACTTTCACTCGAAAGTGACTATTTTGAGTTCTTATTCTATCAAAGTACAAAATAAAATAAAATAAAATAAAATTATTGATCTATTAAAAGAAAATAACTCTTGAGGGAATGCAGCAGTGTTAAAACTCTTGAGGGAGAGCTTTGCCGCCCTTGTGGTCCTACCCGGCTCGATTCCGAATTAGTCGGTTGCTCTATGGAGCCGGAAACCGGAAGGTCCATGTACCAAAAAAAAATAATAATAACAAATAAATAGTCTTGTATACGTTGGGCGAATCATCCGCTATGTTTTCTTGAACAATGTTCTTCATATTTTCGGTTTTTTAAGAAAATTTATCATAATGCTATGAAATATCATAGTTTTATTCACTTAAATTTTTAGTGTATGATATTTAATTATTTATTAAACAAACTACGATTGCCTATTAATTTTAATTTCGAACAAATTTCATATTTATCGTATGAAATATCATACATTTTGTTTATGTTGTAACATTTTAATTTTAAAGTACATTTATATGTTATAGTCACCCAACATATAATTTTGACGGGCTGAATTTAGTACTATATATGTCGACTTTATATTCCAATGCAAAATTATATTGAGAAAATTACACCATCTACTATTCTTTCTATGATTATTTTTACAAATACGAGAAAATAAACTTATCTTTATATCTATCTTTTTCTTAATTAAAATCAATATGATGTGGCGACCGTATTTCAACAGTATTTAATAAGGAAAATACAACTGCATAATCTCTTTCTCTCACCAAATCGATAAAGAATAAACATGATTTCTTTCTCTCACCAAATCATAAACAATTCTGCATCTTCACCACCATCGAGACAGCAAACCAAAATGCCACCAAAATTAAATCTCTTTCCATAATCCCTACCCAAAGCTTCCTCCAAGTTTCATGGCAACGGCGGTTTGTGGGGGCCGCCGCTTATTCGGTGTGGGGAATCAAGAGGGCACACAAAGAAGTACTTATCGAGATCGGAAGTCGTCGGTATCGCGGTGCAGATCGTCTTTACGACAACCTTCATTTGCTTATTATTGGTGTACTTGATGCTCAGAATATGGTAGAATTGGAGAAAGGTGGGGGCGCCGTGAAGAAAAAACGGAGAAGATGAGTTTTATCCTGTTTTAGTGTTTTAGTGTTGTTTATATGTTGTTTATCTTATGTATAATTATACAGTTCATTTACATTTTTTTTATATGTTGTTTATCTTTACACTTTATATGTTGTTTATCTTATGTATATCTACAGTATATTCGAATATGTTTTCGTTGTTTATATGTTGTTTATCTTAGGTATAATATATAGTTTACATGTTGTTTATCTGCACACTTTATATGTTGTTTATCTTATGTATATTTACAGTATATTTGAACATATTTTTGCGAAGATAATTTGTTCGTTTTCAATCCCGATTGGAGATTTATTTTTTTCAGGAGGATGGACGTTTTTTTTTTTTCGAATTCAAGATGTGGAAGAAAGATGATTTCGTTTGAATTTTAAAATTCATGAATATCTTAATCATAGGTATCATATTTGGTAGTAATTCTTTTTTTTTTTTTTCAAATTCTGTTTTGTTTGCGGTTCATTCGGGGAATTGATTGCCTGTTTGATTTATGGAGAGAGAAATCTATAATTAGGTGAGAGAAATGAATCTCGTATATGTGAAAAATATATCACATTGAAATCCTATTTTGATTAATGTTTGTTTGCACGGTAAAGATGTAAATATATCTTACAAAGACTCTATATGTGTAAATTTCCCAATTATATTTCACTCCAATTGGAGGTGACTTAATTTTGGGCCTTTTATAAAGCCCGTCTATCATAGCATTTTAAAGTCCATGAGTTACAGTATGATCCCTGGACTGAAATTCGATACAAGAAAAAAGTAAATAGCTTTGAAGAAGATGAACCTAAAAAAGTGGGCTTTTTAATGATCCACGCCATCTCGTTTCTGCATAAGCCAGCCCAAAACGGAGGCCTTTATTATCTTTTTATTATTTTTTTTTTTTTCGGCCACAAACTTTAGTTTGAACATTTTAAAATACTTTTTTCTTTAGCTTTAAGCACAGGGGAACTATGATCAAGGCATCAAAGGGAGATACATTAGTTCTTAGTAATATTGAAAACATAAGTTATTGTGTGAGATGATTTAATTTTTAGACGAAACGACCCATCATAATTTTCTAGTACAAAATCGACGTACTCCTATTTGTGTTATTTTATAATATAAATAAGTACATTTATAAAATCAAATATGTTGACTTAATTATTAGGCCGACCATACAGAAGATTTGAAGTAATAAAAATGTTCATCGCTATGCACCCAAAAATAAATAAATAAATAAATAAACAATAAACAATGGCCATGAAAAGAATATTTAAAAAAGGTTAGAGAGAAAAAAAAAAGAAAAAAAAAAGGAAAAAGTTAACCACTTCATATGCCCAAGGCCAACTACCTTTTCAAAGCTTCAACACTCATATTCCCACACAAAGTAAAAGAGTAAAAGCAAATAAAATAAAAGAGGTTAAAAAAAAGTTGATTTTGAAAGTTCTTGGAGGTACGGTTTGTGGATTTGAAGCTCAAATAAAAATTAAAACTTGTTTGGTAATCGAACAAACACATGCTTGTTCGTAAAGGTTCGATAATATTCGTGAACATTTATGTAATGTAATTCCATATTATCTATGGTAATTCTAAATTTTTAATATGCTGAAAATTAATTTGTTTTCAAGCTTGAACAGTTTCAAACGAAGTGATTTCGAGTTAATCAAATCATTTTAATAAGTTCACTTACTAGTAAAATGTACGAAGTTGAATACGAACGAATTCGAACTTTGAGTAATAATTAATGAATAAGCTCAAATACAACCTTTTTATCGAATACTAAGCAAATTAATATGAACAATGTTAAAACATAATCTAATACGAGCTCGAAATGCTCAAGCTTGGCACGTTCAGTTCAATTAATTATAATTTATAGCAATACAACTTACCTTTATTACTTTATATTGCAAAAGAACAAATAACAAGATCCATGTCACAAGTACATTAGCACATTTATTTTATATTGCAAAAGAGCAAATAATTACAAGGTCCATGGCATAACACATTATAACACTAATATATAATCTCATTAAATAATTTTATTCAGATAATAAAAAAATTCAAAACCACTAAAACAAAATTTCCACTTTGTTTTTGGTGTTGCTGTAACAGGATTTTAGTGGTACTTTGTACTAGAAAAAAGGGGGGCATTAACAATTATCATGATAACCTTAAGATAAGAGTTGGTTGTCCACTAGGGTGTCTGACTTAAAAAAGATTCATATTTGGTGCACAAATCTGATGATGCTCTTTTTATTATTCTTATTTAATATATTTCTTTTTTAAATAACAATTTTTGTGATGTTGCTTTTAAATTGGGAGGAATATAATGTGTGAACCAACCATCTGCAAAAGAATGGTTCAAATGTGAGCAACATGATTTATTCCAAGCACTACCCATTTTTTATTTTTTTTCTTTTTAAATATTCCCACTTTAATTTGGAGGGATAAATTGGAAATGCTTTGCCTTTATGAGGATCATACATTTTTTTTTGTTAGAATATCACTTGTGAGTTGTCCCACATCGTTTATATGGGGAAAATAGACCTAATTTGTAAGTCTAATGGGCTACCCATCCTTCCACCAATTGGTTTTGAGATGTAACCCCACTTGGGCTTCATCTAGCATTTCCCTTTCATTGTGCACTTCACGTGCGTGGGACCGCACCCGTTTTTGTCTCCTTTTTTACATGGGACTCACAAGTGAGGGGGCGCGTTAGAATTAATATCACTTGTGAGTTGTTGGGATGAAACCTCACTTGGGATTCATCTGGTCTTTCCCTCTCATAGTGCGCTTCACGTGCGTGGGACCGCAACCGTTGTTGCCTCGTTTCTTACTTTCTTCACTTAAAAAGAGATGATGTGGAGGTTAAGAACATAAGGGAGATAAATCAATCTCAATTTCCAAGTATATATATGATCTTTCTTAAATGTACCAAGAGATGCCTACAACACTACCACTACAATCTTGTTTAATACTAACTAAAATTGGTGATTGAGGTTCTTATCATAAAACGGTCGGGTTTCGTAGGTTTTTCATTAGGCCACCTATTTAGACAGTCATATTCTTCGAATAAATAGACATCTTTTCATAGTCAAATGTTGAGATATAATATAAACTATAAGTAAAAGTTGACATTTTACAGTATCAACATACAAACTTTAAATAGGTATGAATGATCAGCGGTTCGATGCCATGAAATATGTATTAATAGCATACTTATGTTATCGAATAACATTTATCAATAAGCTTCACCTAATAAACTAAATGTTGAAAGATGCATGGTATTCTGAGATGATTTTTTTTCATTTTGCAATCATGTATGATTAATTCTTGACACCAAAGTTAGGATGCTCTCTCTATATTTCTCTTATTATATGAATGTGGAGAAGGGCAGCAAACAGGTTAGTCGAATCGAGCATTGCATTTATTGAGTTAGCTTCTATTTTTGTACTGCTGCTCGAGCTTGAGCTTGAGCTTGTGGAGTTGAGCAATTTAACGTTTGGCTCAACTCGATAGACAACCACAAATAATTGAGATCGACTCAAAATTTTAGTTGACAAAAAATGTCCAATTAGAGAAATGTAGGTAGATTTATGTACATATATGCGCGTACAAATTACACACTCGATCTCGGCTCGAGTTTGAATCCAATATGCTCGAGCTCGGCACTCACGAACAGCTCAACTCATTTGCAGCCTTAATGTTGGTCTCATATAAAATAAAAGTCATGTATGTATAATGTGTTAATCCAAACCTAACATATGAGGAAAGAAGGATTGGACTAATGGTCCCTCAACCCCTTAAATAGTATCATACATTTCTTGCCTTTTTTTTTTTTGTCATGTTTCACCTATGATTCCATTCTAACCCAAGTGAAATAGAATTTGGTATAGATCTACAAAAGTGGACAGCTTTTGGTGATATCCCTTTCTATTGGGCCCACAAGATAAAAAGGAAAAAAAGACCACAGAGGAAGAAACATGGGCCTAGCATACTTGGATTCTTTGGTTGGGTCAATTTTGGAGGGGGTATTAGCAAAACAAAAAAAATAAAATAAAATAATAATAAAAAAAATAAATAACTGAGTTTTTATATATATGGTTTGTCAAAGATCAAAATCATGGGGAGTTGGAAGTAAAATAAGTGGGGGGTCCTTTTGTTAGGTTGGCAATATCATGATGGTGTCTATTCTGTGTAAAAGGATCAAATGCCATTTTAATTGAGCCAATATAGTTGTCACTTTATTTGTCTTCTTTGCATGTTCAAATATTCTAATCAGACAAATCAATCACTATATGTGCTTTAAATTTTTGATTCATTCTCTTTTTTATTTTGTTTTTTCCATTGTCAATTAGAACCACTATATATGAATATAAGATGATTTTTTGGGCTTTAAATATATGATTCATTTTTTTTCCTAGTCAATTATAGTCACTAGAGTATAATTTTTTTATTTTTTTTAACAAAGAAATATTTCATCTAAAGGAGTGAGAAGAAAATTTGAAAAGGTTATTTGAAAAAAAGAAAAATGAGACAAATTTAAGATTGCCAATGATGAGGAGATAAAAAAAAGGTAACGATTAAGTATGATGTGATATAAAAATAATAAAATATTGACTGATAAGATTGATTAAGTATGATGTGATATAAAAATAATAAAATATTGACTGATAAGATTGTCAGTAGTAATATTGTGTGGATTAATAGTGTTTTTGTTAGACAATAGATAACAATGATTAATTTGGGTGAGATTTGAAGAGACTGTAGTTTTTGTAGGTAGATGATAATCAAGCTACCCGACTCGGGTCGTTAAAGCTGTTCGGAGCTTCGTTCACTACCTAGTCGTCAAATTCACATAACCGAAAACAAGGTCCTACACGTTCTACTTACTTGAAGAGTTTGGATTTGCATGAAATTAAACAAAAAATCTAGAGCAAATGATGAAGAATGCAAGATTGTGGAGTTTTGTGTCGCAGCGAGTGTGCGTCGGGCTTGGTGGAGTCTCGCGCGCCGTCCTCGCTGATCGCGAGACCATGTTCGCCGCGAGTGTGGGCGTTGCTGGGCTATCTTCGGGTTGGACTCGTGACTCGATTGTTTCGGTCAATGGCTCATATGGCTCGATGCTGGTTCAGGTGGCTCGAAAATGCATGGCAGAACGACACGTATTTTTGGAATTTCAAATTTGCCCTTAATAACACACCAAAAGAGACGCAAAAACACGACAAAATACAAAAAAACATAACAAAAATGAAAACACATAAAACATGACAAAATAGACCGGTTGACACTAAACGAACTTAGAAACGACTCGACTAAAGCACATAGATCACAAGAAAATAAGCACAAAATCATAACAAAAAGAGACAAATTGAACAATATAAGATGAATAGTACTAGTTGATATAGGAATCTCCCAAAATTTACCTAAAAAATTAATCTAATCTAAGTTAATTACTTGTCATAAATGGTAAGATTAACATGTTGCTTTACTATGTTTGGTATATGAATAAGCTAATTTATAGCTTATTTTATTAGCTTATAAACTCCACGTATTCAAATAGTAAATTATTATATATGTACTTAAAAAAAAAAAATGGTCTGAATAGTTGGTCAAAAGCTATCTCCAAGAAGGATGGGGAAAATGTCAAAAGGCTTTTCCACATGTTTGGTCAAGTCTTCAAAGCAAGACGTACGTGTTTTGATTCATTTCACATTAAGCACAAACAATTTTCTTTGGTTTTTGAATTTATCTCATTATCCCTTTTTAATTTTCATAGTCGCTGTCCAATTCGTGGAAGAATTATTCAACTCATGGCCGTGTGGAAAATATACAAGTCTATCCATTAATTAGTAATTTTAAGGTTTAATTGCTAATAAAATTATGAC
>CACSLK010024540.1:16904356-16916117 GCA_902706635.1 Striga hermonthica | reverse complement strand
AATGCGTTGAGTCTAAATGACAGCTTTACATGATTCGGAATCCTACTAGACGAAAAAACATGCTTTGTAGTTTAATTTAGATAAAAAATAATATTATTCAATAATTTTAGGTTCGGACATTCCAAAAATAGCAAAAAACTAACTTGGTATTTTCATAATAGTTTGACTAATATAACCTTTAAGTTGTACTGGAACCTTTATAATGATATTGATTTGACTAATATAACCTTTATTTGTTTTAGAAACTCTCAGTTAGCTAATTAGTTTATATGAAAACCTTAATAAGCCTAATAAATTCATATATTTAATTTTAAAAAATTATTGTTGTTATTAAATTTATTTTTAAAAATAATTATTTTAACAAGTACCTGTGTAATACACGAGTATTGTACTAATTGTTAAATAAAATGGGAAAGAATATATCTAAAAGAAAACTATAAAGTAGATCCTTGGCTGAAAAAACTATAAATTCTAGTAGTTAATTAAATAATTTTTCTTAATTTAGAGTGGCTTAATTGATAGTACATGATTCTTTAGTCCCGTCCACTATGTCTACCAAACAAGGATAGATTGTTAGGAAACAAGGACTATAATGTGCTAAACAAATCAAGTAATTCATAAGTTCGGATCGACTCGTTACTCTTGATCTCAGCTCGGTTTTATAATATTGTTTAGTTAACGAGTCAGGCTTGTTAAAACTCAAATCTATTCTTTTTATACTTTTTTTTATTGGTACAAGGACCTTTCGGTTTCCGAATCTACAGGGAAACCGACTAATCCGGAATGGAGCCGGGTAGGACCACAAGGGCGGCAAAGCTCTCTCTCAATAAGTTGACATAATATGAGACAATTGATTTTGATTTTGTAATGCCGTCATATATACGTTCATTCTAATTTCATGAAATAGTATTTACTTTATTTGAATAAGAATATATATATAAATATATGTATATATAATGGTTAAAACAACACTTAAGTTTGTCGATTTCTGTTGGCTGTACAGTAAACTCGTGTGATTCGTTAATCAATTAGTCATAAAACGCTGGCTTAACTATGTGTAATTTCCTTTTGTCTCATTATGAAAACTGGTAAACATTGGCTACTAATTAATATACTTATGTCAACAAAAAAAATATACTTATGTCAACAATTTAATTTATTAGTAGTAATTAATTATGTGGTGCTGCAATTAAATTAAATAAGGAGAAAATTATTATTCTAGTTCAATAAGTTAATCTAATTTGTCAAATTATTTTTATCATCTGACGCACCCAAGTATATGCTGTCAAAATCTCACCTGATGATTTTAATAACATAATAACAATTAAAAATATAATACAAGATTATCATGTGTATTTTTTTTTTTTTCAATAATTATTTTGTGTTTCAATTTGAAATTTTGTTATAAACATGATGACAAAAAATATAAAAGATAATTATACTAACTTTGGAAGATAAAAAAATTATCAAAATAATTCGACACAAAATCATGAAACACATAAATAAATTCAAACTTAAAAAATGTTATTGGATGAAATTCAAACAATATATATATATATATATATATATATATGAACGAAAATTACATATTTTTTTCAAATAAACATCTTCAATATCTACCTACAATTAAAATTGCTTCTAGATTAAATATTTAATCTTGCAAGATAATGTTTTCTTATTAATCAAAGTTTGGACTTTTTGACATTTAGCGACAGAAATAAAGACAAATTAGCAGCCCAGGCGTTACGTTCAAAATTTCATGTCATTTCAGATAATTGACAAAAACAAGCATTATTATTGATTTATTATTTTTCTAGTTGTTTCTCATCAATTTGGGGCACACATATTTATACCAATGTACGTATGATTTTTATTTTATTTATTTATTTTTATTTTTCTGCATGTGAAGATAATAAATAAAACAAATTAAAACAACGGGAAATTCCTCATAAATCCCCAATGCATTGTTCAAGTTCCTTGTCAGTCCCTAGGTCTTTTGTTTTTCCTCTGCACTCCCTAAAGCATTATTCTCTTTCCTTTCAACTACCTGTATATATATAACTATTATTATTTATCATTTAATTTATTTAGCAAAGCATAAACTATTGAAAAGTTTCATAGAAATAAAAAAATTGTCTCCCTCGTCCACACATCGCTTTTCTCTCCGGCAAACTCACCATCTTCATCGCCGGCGGCTTGCTTAAAATTAACATCGAATTAAGCATTTAAAATGAATGCCCAAAACAATCTCATATTGTTTGTTTGTCAATGAGCATGGTGGGATTGAAATTCCATTATTTGAATCCCTAATTACTTCCTCCCAAATTTGCAGAAGCCACTTGAAGCGAAACTAATTCACCAAGATACTGAGCCCGTGCTCAACGACCGCCTGGGCAAGAAGGTCCGAGTGATGTGCAACGAGGACAACACCATCGGAGACCTCAAGAAGCTGGTTGCTGCACATACCGGCACACGCGCCGAGAAGATCCCGATCCAGAAGTGGTGCACCATCTACAACGACCACATCACCCTCAAGGACTACGAGGTCCACGACGGCATGGGCCTCGAGCTCTACTACAACTAGGTTCTTCGCTATTCCCCAAATTAATATTAATTTCGACCTAATTTTGTGTAATTCTGCTCTCTCTTTATTTGTATTTCATTGTTTTGGTTGATTGAGAAAACAGGATGATGTGGGCGCCCTTTGATTGTGCTCATGAGTTTGTTAAAGAGCCAAAGCACATGATAACACTATGTTGCAATATCGATATGTAATATGCATACTGCATAGCTCTTCTGAAGCAAATAGTTACTATTTAGGTGGAAGACTTCTCATTATTGAACACTACTATGGTTTCAAAATAGAAGCTGATATATCTTTTTTTAAGAGCCGGATGAGCCATTTGGCATGTGGGCTGTTATTCCATGGTCATTTCACTTTTATCTCTGTCATGTGTATAGTATGTCATAAGAGAGCCTGATAGTATGGTACTTCGAGCATATTACTGCGTACTTGATAATGATTTATAATGGATATCATTCTGGTCAATGTATACAATATATTGTTTAATACTATTTGAATGGGGCTACTTCGGTTTTTGGTGTTAGTATAATATTATTTAAGAATTAGGGTACTGTTCAATTAATTTGGCTGGTTGAAAGAGAGAAAAAAAAGTGAAAACGTTTTTGCGTGGCTGCCTGAGCTTGATCTCTTCGCTAATGACGACTGTGGAAACCGTCAAGGATGTCTCTCCGCACGAGTCTGTCAAATCCTATGCCTCCCACCTCAAGCCCTCGGGGAAGGTGGGAACGTTTTTGCCTATAATAGCATTGTTATATGTTTTTCATTCAATTGTTTTTCTTCACTTAATCATCTCAAGTGAATGCATGTTGTTTAAAACGGGTATGTATTTTGAGGTGGGACTTGTGAAAAGTCTTAGTTTTTGGGGCGTTTCGAGTGAAGAAGATTTATTGTTTGTGTTATTGATTTTTCGGTTGTTTGATTATTGGCATTGTTTGTAGTAAATGTTTTTTATGATGTTGTTTTACTCCGTTGATGATTTAACAATTGTTTGTCTAGAGCCTGATTTATTGTATGCTTGTGATATAATGATTTTGCTCAGGCTGAGAAGTAAAGAACTAAACTGTGGAACTGATTTGTCACTGTGAGATTATTGATAATTGAGTTTTGAAAAACTAAGATTAGTTATCATACTGTCTTAAAAAATTCAGTTAATGGCATTTATGGTTCATGTTTTCTTCTTTATGCGGTTGTATTATTCTACCCCCACAAGGTATTTTGTGCACGAAAAGGTAGATCACATTAGTTCCCCTAAGCTATTTTACTTACTCATTTTATTTCATGAGTTCCCCTAAGCTATTTTACTTATTTTATTTATTATTTCACGATCAATAGATGGAGCTGCCCGACTGGACTGATTTGGTAAAAATTGATGTCCTGAAAGAGCTTGCACCATATGATCCTGATTGGTACTACATAACGGCTGCTTCCAGGGTTCGAAAGATCTACTTGAGGGGAGGACTTGGTGTTGGTGCCTTCCGAAGGATTTATGGTGGAAGCAAGAGAAATGGCAGTCGTCCGTCCCATTTTGGCAAGAGCAGTGGGTCTGTGGCTCGTAACATTTTTCAGTAGTTGCAGAAGATGAGCATCGTTGAGGTGGATCCACCTCGAGGTGGACGTAGGATCACATTCAGCAGGCAAAGGAATTTGGACCAAGTTGCAAGAAGAATTTGGACGTAGATTATTTATTTAGTTTAATTTGTGTTTTAGCTTGTTGGGAACTTCAGTCAGAAGAAATCTCTGGACAAAGATTTTGGTTTAAAATGTTTGTTTTTTGACTTTCTGATGATTTAACGAGATGTACTGTGGATTATGAATTATCGAGTTATATCAGTGTTATGATTTTAGTTAAAAAAAAAAAGAAAAAAAAGAGTACTAGCCTTGTGTTCTAATAGTGCTTGTTTTGCCGTACTTAATACCTACTTAGTTGAAAGATAAAGAATGATGTGAAGGATATAAAGAAAGTTAAGTTTTGTAGACCAATACCAGTTTGTCTTAACAATGGTACCAGGTATAAGGTATTATAGTACCTGGTACCTAACATTTAGTACCAATTTTAGGGTAAATAGTACCGCATTTTGTTCTACGCGGTACCTGTTTTCGGTCAATTAGTACCAACATTGGGTCAACAAAAATATATTATTCAATTGACTAGATCTAGAGTACGACAATACCAACTTTTCCTTGTTTAGTACCGGATATAAGGTCTTTAGTACCAACTGTAACAAACACATAAAAACACCGAATTTCAGTTTGAAATGATGTTTACATGACAAATAATCACTCTCACACTAGTTTTTTTTATGAGATTTATGAAGTTTTTAATTAAGTTTAATAGCAAATTGGTCACGAACTCGACACACTAATGAAATAACACTACCAACACTTCATCTCATTAAAATAATACCGATTTTTTGAATAATAGTACTGTTTCTTATTTTACGTGGTACCTATTTTTGATCGATTAGTACCAACTTTTGGTCAACAAAAATGGATTATTCAATTGTAGTCAACATTCGCAATAATTGGTACCAGATCTAGAGTAGTATAGTACCAAATTTCGGTGTTTCAGTACCGTATATTGGATCTTTAGTACCACTTGTAATGAACACATAAAAATACCGAACTTCGGTTGCCAATGATGTATATATGACCAATAATCACTCTCACATTAGTTTGTATGAGATTTAAAATATTTTAAATTGAGTTTAATCGTAAAATAGTCATGAACTCGACTCAATAATGAGAAAACACTACTAATACACTTCACTTCATAGAAACATTTCATCTAATAAAATCATCATACATGACTACTTCAATTTATACCTATATGTTTTAACTTTCACTATTTTTTATCCAAATCACGCGTTAATGATCCACGTGACATGGTAGACATGAAGGATTAGAAAAATCACGATTCTTCAAATAGTACCTGATTTAGCAAAGATAGTACCACATTTTCCTCTATTTAGTACCTGATTTGGATCAATTAGTACATACTTTTGGTCAACCAAGATAGATTATTTCAATTGTGGTCAACATTTTAAAAAAGTAGTACCAGACATAGGGTAATATAGTATCGCATTATGGGACTTTAGTACCATTTTTCAGGTTTTTAGTACCACATGTAATGAACATCTTAAAACACCGAACTTTGGTCGCAAATGATGTTTATACAACCCATAATCACTCTCACATTTGTTTCTAAGAGATTTAAAAATGTTTTTTCATTAAGTTTAATCGTAAAATGGTCATGAACTTCGCACACTAATGAGAAAACACTGCTACTACACTTCACTTTATAGAATGACACACTTCATCTCATAAAATCAATATCATACATGACTACTTCAATTTCTACCTATATGTTTTAACTTTCACTATTTTTCATCCAAATCACGCCTTAACGATCCGCATTACATGGTAGACGTGAAGGATTAGAAAAATCATGATTCTTCAAATAGTACCTGATTTAGCAAAGATAGTACCACATTTTCCTCTATTTAGTACTTATTTTAGATCAATTAGTACCTACTTTTGGTCAACCAAGATGGATTATTTCAATTTTGGTCAACATTTTAAAAAATTAGTACCAGACATAGGGCAATATAGTACCACATTATGGGACTTTAGTACCATTTTTTGGGTCTTTAGTACCACATGTAACGAACATCTTAAAACACCGAACTTTGGTCGGAAATGATGTTTATACGACCCCTAATCACTCTCACATTTGTTTATAAGAGATTTAAAAATGTTTTTCATTAAGTTTAATCGTAAAATGGTCATGAACTCCACACACTAATGAGAAAGCGCTACTACTACACTTCACTTCATTGAATGACACACTTCATCTCATAAAATCATCATACATGACTACTTCAATTTCTACCTATATGTTTTAACTTCAACTATTTTTCATTCGAATCATGCGTGAATGATCCACGTGGCATGGTAGACATGAAGGATTAGAAAAATCACGATTCTTAAAATAGTACATGTTTTAGCCATAATAGTACTACATCTTCTTCTGCGTGGTAACTCGTTTTGATCGATTAGTACATACTTCTGTGAACGAGAAACGTATTATTTCAATTTTGGTCGACATTTACACAAAGTACTACCAGACATAGAGTAAGATAGTACCAGTTTTACATTGTTGTAGTACATGATATTGGGTCTTTTGTACTACATGTAATGAACACATAAAAAAACAGAATTTTAGTCTCAAATGATGTTTATATGACCCATAATAACTCTCACATTAGTTTTCATGAAATTTAAAATATTTTTAATTGAGTGTAATCGCAAATTGGTCAGAACTCGACATATTAATGAGAAAACACTATTAATATACTTCATTTCATTGAATGACACACTTCATTTTATAGAATCATCATACATGACTACTCCAAATTCTACCTATATGTTTTAACTTCCGATTTTTTCGTCCAAATCATGCGTGGATGATCCAGTGTCATGGTAGACATGAAGGATTAGAGAAATCATGATTCTTAAAGTAGTACCTGTTTTAACCATAATAGTACGACATCTTCTTCTGCGTGGTACCTCGTTTCGATTGATTAGTACCTACTTTTGTGAACGAAAATAATTTTTGCCAACATTTACAAAAAGCAATACCAAACATAGAGTAAGATAGTACCAGTTTTATATTGTTGTAGTACCTGATATTGGGTGTTTAGTACCACATTAATGAACACATAAAAAACTGAATTTCAGTCTCAAATGATGTTTATATGACCCATAATTTCATTGATTTAGACAGTAACCATTAAATGGTAGTTTAGGAGCCAATATCATTCAACACCAATTCCAACGAACATAATAAACACTGAATTTCAGTATTAAATGATGTGTATATTACTCAAAATCACTTATACATTAGTTTTATGAGTATTTGAATGTGTTTAATTAAGTTTTATAAAATTTGGTTGCTAATTTAAAAAATATATTTTAATAATATTATATGATACTAAATTTTAGAATAAAATAATAGTTGAGTATTATGCTTAATCAAATGAGGGCGGTTTTATTTTGGCATGAAATGTCTAAATTTAAATGCTATGAATTTCATTTGGGATGGATAGAAGTGTATTTAATTTTAAAAATAAAATAAGTTGTATGAATTTTATTTGGTACGTGTATGAAAGTTGAATTTATAATTCTCAATTTTTAGCATATTTCTATAATAACTTGTCATAAGATATTAATGATAATTTTATAAATCGCTTTGCATTGACACGTGTACATGTTAGGTTTTAGACTTGAGAATTACCATAAACTATTTTAGATATTTTTTTTCTCAAGTTACCATATACTACTCTTACTCTTTTTTATTTAATTCATATAATAAATATGTATTTTTTTTATTTTTAGATCTTTATATTTTTTTTTAATTTTATTTTTTATATGCTATATCTCAAATTAATCATATTTTAATGATCTTCGATTTGTATTCTCGTATTTTTAAATCTTTATATTTTTTTTGTTTATTTTATTTTTTTATGTTATATCTCAAAATAATCATAGTTTAATGATAAAAAAATAATTACATCTATCATTGTATATAAAACTATATTTATTAAAAATAATAATTTCAAAAATATGAATACAACATAAATTATTTTATAACATATATAATAAAAATCTAATTCAATAATCCATAAAATAATCGTTTTAATGTGTTTTATCATATATTTTAAATAATATAAGAAAATTAAGTGAAAAATATGGACCCATTTTTAATTAATTATTATTTTTAGTTATTCATTATTTTTAATATTCTTTATACATAATTTTACAATATAAAAATAAATTAGTTTAGTTTTTCTATTGTACAAATATTAATACATTTACGTACCCAAGTAGTACACGGATATTGTACTAGTTGATATATATTCCTCTTGAAAACTAGATATATCTTTGAATAAATATTTTTTATTAAAATTTATAATTTATAATTAAATTTTAGAGAATTATTTGATAAATTTTAAGGACAAAAATATAGATTTATAGATATAGTATAATATAGATTTATATGAAATAAAGATTAGTAAAATATATATATTTTTTTATTTAGATAGTTTATACAAATATATATATATATATTAATTAATAAAATATTAAGAAAAAATATTATTATGAGAGTTAAATAGTAGAAAATGATAAAAAGAAAATAATAAACAAATATATGGAAAGAGAGAGAAAAACAATAAAAAATTAAGAAATATTATAGTGGGAAGAGAGAGAATTAATAAAATAATATGTAAAGTTAGTTTTGTAGTAGCGTGATGTCATTACCTAATTTATTTTTGATTTATTTTAAGAATAGGGATTTAAGTGGAAGAATAAGAGAGAGATAGGGAGTGCAGGGGAAGTTATTTTGTTTAGGGACTGAGAAAGAAGTTTGAAAAGGGTTTGGGGATTTATTTGGAAGTCTCCCTTAAAACAAAGTAATGGGTTAGTGCAGTCACATTCAACTATTTATTTCCAAGTCCCATTAATCATTATCATGATTTGTACTATTAAATTTCCTGATGGGACCATCCATCTTTCATGCTTTTAAATAAATATGTAATAATAATGATATTTTGTTTCTTTTTCAATGTTATTTTTTTTTTCATAAAATAGTTAAATGACTACATACAATTCACAATTACTATCTTAGCATTGGAAAAGAACAAACCCTTCAATTTAGGCCATTTATTAATTTATTATTTTCGTTGTGTTGTTTATTTAATCATAATCATATTGTGAGTAGATCTGTTAAACGACCAGATTTGTTCTCGAACACAGCTCGATTTGGCCCATTCGATTGATTAAACGAGTCGATAGCAAATAACTCAATCGAGCTTGTTTATCAAACATGTTGAATCGAGACTTATTCGTGAACAACTCGTTTAAATTATTAGATGAACAAAAATCGAGCTAATCCTTTGGCCTATATTAAAGGTTTTAGGTTTATTAGACACAAATCGAACTTAGACCTAATCTTTTGACTAGTTATATCAATCAATGGTAAACTTGAACATGAGCTAATAGACTTGAAATAACACGTCTAATTGCTGTGTGGGTCTATTAGTTAGATTCATGCATTTGATGGGTTTGCCCATTTTAGACGAAGAGTCATTTTATTTTATTTTATTTTATTTTATTTTCTTTATTTGGCTTAATTAGTTGGAAAAAAAATAACAATAAAAATAATAATAATAGTCGTGTCTCATCAATTGACACTTTCATGGTGAACAGATTTAGTTGTGGGGCAAAGCATTTGTGGATGCTCTCGTACGTTGGACCACGACTAATGCCTTAAAATAAGATTGTTTTTTGTTCACACATGCACGTTCTTTTGCCTCTATTATTATTATTATTATTATTATTATTATTATTATTATTATTATTATTATTATTATTATTATTATTATTATTATATTTTTTTAAGTTATTTTGTTTTTTATATTTTACTTTATGTAGTATATAATTTTATTATTGAATTGAATTGTCGTGTTCTGATAATAAATAGTTTGTATTTTTAGGTGTTTTCATTCATTATTTCCGTCACGCCAATATCTGACACAGAGTTAATGAAATTAAATAAATAAATAAATTAAATGTATTCAACAGATTTTTGTAGCAGAGAGAGCATATATATTTTTGAAATTTGATGTGATATTTTACCTTATTCTGGCATCATTGTTTGGCTTTTCCAATGTGATTGGGACGTGTCACGCTTGTTTTTATTATTAATCAATTATTTAGTTTATTAATATGTTGTGTTTATCTAATATATTAAATATTTATTTACCATCTTAAGAAATGAGAAATAAATATTTCACACTTTTACAACATTTAGTTTAATAATTAAATAATAATAAATTAGGCCACATAACATAAAAGATGGTAAAAGTTTCACATAATTATACAATATCTCAACTGCAAAGTTGACCTAAGGAGGGCTAAAGTGAGATTCTTCGTCACACAACAATGTAAATAGTAGTGGATGATATATTATAATTCATTATTATAAAATAAAATCATTATATTAAGTGAGTTCATATTTAATTATTGGAAAAATAAATGTTAATATAATTAGTCCCTACGTAATATTTATATTAATTAAATTTATATTATTAGTCAACTTTGCTTAATGTTTAGCATCACAAAATGTTTTCAACTATAGGGCTAAACAGATATTCAACCCAAATAATTATTACCGAAACGAATCTAGCAAAAAATATTATTTGACTCTGGAAAATTAAATAATTTATCCCTATATATATTTAATGAAACATTGTTCACATATATAGTGGTAACGTCACGGGTGATATAATAATGTGAATTTTGTTGCATCAAACAAGAAAACTATATAAATGCTAAGCATGCATTAGGCACGCAATTAATTGTCCTTTTGCAACTAATTGATGTCACTCCCCACATATTTTGACTTGGAGAAAATTAAATAAATCAAACAATAGTAGTGATTTTTATAATTATATTTTTTAATAATAATTAATATGTGGTTCGTATGTAAATTGTATTGGAACCTTCCATATAGTTGGAATAGATAAAATTATAATTAAGTACACAAATAGTAATTGTCCAAGAAGACTTGAATAATAATAATAATAATAATTATGTTTTAGTGACTTAAACAAAACGTGTCGCTCGATAAGTTCTGTTCAGATTATTTTGTTAAAATTTGAGTTTGACTTTGTTCGTTATGGCTTGAGTTCGATTCAAATCGGTTAACACTGTTTTGGTTAACAAACTGGTCAGAGTTTATCAACGCTTGACTTCGACTCGTTAATATTAATATTAGTAATAGATGTAATTAATACAAATGTTTTATTTAAAAGGGATAGGCAATAAAGAGAGGAAACTTAACTTGATTGACTAATTGATTTTTTGTTCTATGTTTTATCCAATTGTCAATCCCTTTCTTTTTATATTTTATATTATCATCATTATTCTTCGTTCTGTTTCGGACCTTTGTTTGCTCGTCATTTATAGACAAAGGTGCAGTCAGCAATGGGTAACTACTTTATGGGCCTGGGCCGCTGGCTTACACAATTTCACTTGTAATTTTCTTCTATGTTTTTAGATAAAATTAGCTTTCAAATTGTATTTATTTTATATATTGATGGTTTTTTCAATTGCAAA
>CACSLK010024540.1:16880825-16894340 GCA_902706635.1 Striga hermonthica | reverse complement strand
AATTTAATGCAAAATTTAAAAAAAGATTAGTTATCAAATAATGTGCAAACATTTAATGTAGATTTTGAGCGGGAATTTGGCAGCTGCTCCGCTTTAATATATATATAGATAGTTAACTAATTGATGGTGTGATTAGGAGAAAATTGAGTTAATTGTGTCAATAATCACGACATTATTGCAGCTGACAAGTCAAATTCTGTCTCAAATTATTGATTAATTAATTGATAAATGAATGACTAATCTCATGCAACACACCAAACGACATGTAGCTGTTCAAGTGCATGTGGTTGTTACTGATTTTGTTACTTACTAATGACTCTTTGATATGTTCTCTGACAGATTTCTTTTAACCACTTAATTAATTCATTTTTTTTTTTTTTTCATAAAAAGATGTGTATGTGGTCAATTACTAAAATAATCCCCCTATATATCTATACTTGTATTAAAAGCTATACTATTTACTAAATGTAGTATGTAGAATAGTCAACTCTAATTAATGATTTGCTATTTTTATCAAGCATTTAATTAATGCATCTAATATTTTTGGTATGCAAATCAAATTAGCATTTAATTAGTTCCTAAAATATTGGGTATGTAATATTAATTTAGGAATATCAATGTAGTTCATAAAATGTTGGTATCTAATACGTAAAATAAGATTTTTTTTTAAATATAAAATATTGCAACACGTAAAACTATTCCAGTTATTTTTTATTTTATTTTACATATAAAATCTAATCAATATTTAATGCATCCTACAAAATTTGATTTAGTTTAATTCTCCATACAATTGGCCGTAACTTTTTTCAGTTGTACTTTTTTTATTTATTTATTTTACACTTTTAAATTAATGAAGCTCTCTGAAAATATCAAATCAAATGATTTATGAAAGTTTTTTTTTTACAATTTTAAATATATATAACCAGCTTAAAAAACTCATCGCATAGATATGGACGAGTTTAAGAAAATTTCATAACCCACCTTATAAAATTTCATCTCCACGAGTCAAAAAAATCACATCCCTCATCTATCGTAACAACTTTAATGGTAAACAAATAAAAGTCTAATTACTACTATAAATCCATTATCTATATAGATTTTTTAAAAATCTAAATTTCACCTGTCTAATTACTAATATTTTAAATACTTTTAAATATTATTTGTATAAAGTTAGGTAACTTTAAACATTATTTGTGAATAATATAGAATATTTTAGATGCTTTTATAGATGTTATAAAATATTTTAAGTATTTATATATTACACATAAAAAGAATAATTTGCCAAAATAAGAACATTAAATACACATTGTAAATGTTAATAGAAATATTTTTCAGTGTTCATCTTTGAATTTGTCAAAAAAAATCTCATAAAATCGGTGAAGTCAAAATTTGTACGTAAAGTCTATCTATACTAAAAAAAAGATAGATTCAAAATTCTTTATCTAATTTCTTCTTTTCTTTATCTAATTCCTTCTTATTATCTAATTGTATAGAAATCTATTCTGATTTTGTTCAATCCTCTAATTATATTTGTATTATATCCCATCAAATCGGTTTAACAAGAAAAATCTCATAACATCCGATAAGTAAAAAAAAAAAGTACGTAAAATCTTTACTAAATAAAAAAGGCTTTATTTATTATCTAATTTATTATCTAATTGTATGGAAATTTGTTCTGATTTTATAGTACGTACTACAAATTGTGCACCCGTGTTCAGGAGCTACTTAACGGGCAAGCTCTGCGGAAATAACTCATTTATTGCTTATGTCCCGTGCATACGGTATGTATTTGTATTACACATACTAGAAAATTGTACACCCCGTGCATCGCGCGGACTCTGTACTAATAAATGACCTTAAAATTGTACACCTCGTGCATCACCCGTGTTCACATTTTGGCCTATTACATGTCACATACTATATATATCCCATACATTTTTCTTTATTCATTTATATAATTATAAAACTTGATAAATGACCTTAATTTTGTGCACCCCGTGCATCGCACGGGATCTGTACTAGTTAATATTAATAGAACGCGCTGAGCCTACATGGCTATTTTTGGTGCTTCGAAATCTTATGTGGCAAAATTACATGTTTCGTTATTAGGTTTGGGTAAATTTTAATTTAATTCCAAACAAAAAATAATTAGGTTCGAATTACCATAAATATGTTGATTATTTATGGTCATGTTACATGTATTAATTTTATTTTAATATCATTCCTTATTATAACTATTGAATTGTATATATATTTTAAAAGTTAATAACTTTTGTATTTTTTATATATCAAATTAATCTTCTTTTGATGAGCTTCGATTTAACATCCATATTGTATGTATAAAAAAAAAATAATTTATATTTATCTTTATAACAATAATAAAATTATTTTTAATATTAATTAAAAAAATAAAATTATTTATCAACTAATATATTTATATTTCAAGTAGTTATATAATATAAGTTATAACAACTAATATAATATAACACATGTAAGTCATAAGTAACACATATCGTTCTAAAATATATAGTAATATATTTTATTTTATTTTTTTTGTAAAAAAGTAAACTAAATTTAATTTAGTTTTCTTATTAATTTTAATTTAAGAATAATTTTTTAACAAGCACCCGTGTAATACACGGGTGTTGTACTAGTTGAGATACTAATCTTTACTAGCAAGATTTTCGATTCTTATGGAGATCTATACCATATTTATTTATTTATTTATTTATCTATTTTGTGTGTGTATTAATAGTATGGTAGTTGTGGCGAAATTAATAAATTGTATATTACTTTTTTACTATTACGATCTTATAAATTGATCGCTCTAATAAATAAAAAGAAATTATAGTTAATTTTGTTTGGATAATTATATTTGGGAGACAAACTTTACCGTGATCAAACAAATCAATTTTCTTAATTGATTATGACCCCCAATCAACCGACCAAATTGAGTGACTAATTACATTTGATTAATAAAACAATTTCAAACTATTCAGATCGATCCAATGCTCGACTTTGGTTTATATTAAGTGGAGATACACGGGACTAAGTTGAATGAAACACAATTTTAAGTATTTTAAAAATCACTCCAATCTGAAAAGTAACTTGTTGGTCTCAAGTTTTCTTCTTTAATTTCTCTATTGATGGCTCGTTTAACTAACGAGCCAAAGGGCTCAAGCTCTACGAGAGTATGAAGAGTTTGAGTTTGGTTCGTTCATAAATCATTTAATTAATGAGTCGAACTCGACTCGTTAAGGATCGTTAAAATTGACAAATAGGATTTCTTACATAATATTCTAAACTCTTAACATAACTCAGCAAGTTAAGGCCGAGTCGAGCTCAGCTTGATAAGGACTTGAACCGAAACGCAGGTATCGTGGCTCAAACTCGATTCAGTTCGTTAACAACTCTAATACAAAGGCGTAACGATATGATTCACTTGAGAGTATTATATTTGATCAATCATATATATAGTAGTAATTATATAGACAACAATAATAGTAACATAAAGTTTGTCTAGAAACGTGTTTGATTAAAGTTGACCAATGCTAACCCACTAATTCTTTCTATCTTAAAGCGCGACTTTCGTTTTGATTCCGTAGAATTTAAGAATTTGCGATTGATCACTTTCGGAATCTTGGTGATCTTTAATTTATGTTTTTTTTTTTTTACATGGAAATAAATAAATAACAAATTGGACTGTATAGAAGAATTTTATTTCACAGTTATATATATGTTTTATAATTATATATATGTTTTACTATTGAAATTTGACTATCACATGTACATCCAATATGTCTAGTAAATTATTCAATATGGGACTAAAAGAAAATACATGGGAGCAGGCCTAACTCATTATTACCACAATTACTGATGAATAAATTTAAGACAGCTAAAGCTCATTAATAATTAGTAGCACTAATGTATACTATAAAATATCATTTATTCATATTGCATTTCTCTTAGTTCTGTCCATTGCTCATTAATATGTAACTTGTACAACACCCGTGTACACGGGTGCTTGTTAAAAATATTACTAAATTTTAAAATTAATGATAAAAAATATTATAAAATTTATTTACTATTTTTACAAAAATATATATTATTATATATTTTATAACGACACTTGTTACTCGTGCGACTTAAAAGTATTATATTATAATAATTTTTATAACTTATATCATACAACTACTTGAAATATAAATATATTAATTGATAAATAATTTTATTTTTCTAATTAATATAAAAAAACAATTTTACTATTGTTATAACGATAAATATATATATACAATATAGATGTTAAATCGAAACTCATCAAGCGATGATGATTAATTTGATATATTATATACGTAAAACTGATAAAAAATACAAAAGTTATTAATTTCTGAAGTACATTTACAATTCAATGGTTTATAATAAGAAATTATATTAAAAGGCAATTAATACATGTAACATGACAATAAATAATCAACATATTTATGGATAATCCAAAGCTAATTATTTTTGGATTAGAGTAATTAAAATCTACCCAAGCTAATAACGAATAATGTAATTTTGTCACATAAGATCACAAAACATGCGAGTCTGCCACTTAAGTTTAACACGTTCTGAATTCATATATAGAGGATTATATTTTGGACGTAAGAACATTGAACTTCAAATCAACTCATACCTCAAATTTGAACTTGATGGTTTCAATTATTAGACTGATTCTATTAATTTTTCCAAATTACAATTTTTCATATTCACTAAAAAAAAATAAAAAAAAAAATTTGGTGAACCTTTAGTTGATCCAAATTTCCATCTATAACCAAATTATTTTATCTTTTTTTATTTCCCATTTAGACTTGAAAAGTTCACACCAAAAAAAAAAAATGTAATTAAGGTAAAAATTCTCATATATATATTTTTTTCCACATTAATTTGCCATTAATTTGTTAAAGACGCTTGATATATTAACAAAATGATTTAAAAAATTATGCCAATGAAAATACACATAACAAACATCCACAACTTTATCACTATAACATTACCAAAATCAATAATTCATATCTTATCAATACATATTTCAGTTGGTAATCTAATTTGACAAAATAGATTAAATACTTTTCAATGAAATTTTGTTGCA
This sequence comes from Striga hermonthica, assembly GCA_902706635.1. NCBI lineage: Eukaryota > Viridiplantae > Streptophyta > Magnoliopsida > Lamiales > Orobanchaceae > Striga > Striga hermonthica. The sequence goes on along the minus strand of CACSLK010024540.1, from coordinate 16,889,209 downwards.
TAGATAATCTGGAAAAAGTAAATTAACTCTTTCGCTCAATAATTGGGACACAAAATGAATATTTGTTAAATATCAATATATATTTTTTTGTAACATTTATTTTGTTAAAATATGAATAAATATATTTTGGGGGAGAAAAGAAAAAAAACATTTAATTTATTCAACTCTTTTACTGATCATCAAACACACAATTTTATCGTGCTTGGAAATTACTCTCTTGTTTTTCAGCAGAGTATATATATATATATATAGATACAGACAAAATAAAGAACAACACAACATAAAGAATATGGACAGGTTTCAATAGATGATAAATTTTTGCATGTCAATCATACATATCCTTTTTTTTATTATAATTATTATGCATGTATCTAGAAAAGAATATATATATATATGTGTGTGTGTGTGTGTGTGTGTGTGTGCGCCATATAAATAAGCAAGAACTCATCACCTGAGAGATCATAAAGAACACATATGGGGTGTGCAATTCGATCGATAACCGGTGTTGTTGGTGAGCGATTGAAGCTGCTAGATGACCTGATGATCACGACTCGATTTTTCGAAAGCATATAATAATAAAAATATTTAATTTGTATTTACATAGAAAGCATTTGATTAAAAAAATTAACTTGAATTTACATAAGGTAGATATATATGGGCCTCTCATAAATCATTTCTTGTCGATTGAGAGATCCAAAGATAAATCAAATCTTACATTTTCTTTTTTTGGTATAACACAAAATTAAGATCAAGATTCTTGAAAGGTGATTATCGTGAAAAAATAAATAAATAAAAAAATAACAATAGCTAGCCATCAAATTAAAGTTAATTAATTACCAGATCATGCTGGCAGCTTCAACCTCTCAGACCAACACACAAGAGTAAATAGAAGGAATGTCTGGGGCCAATCTGCAAATATATATTTTTTTTTTTTTTTCCTATGAAGAAAGCTTATTGTGATATCAACAGGAGCCATGCATATATAATACAGATTATATATATTGTTGAGGGCTTTAATGGCTGTTCTATAATTTCTAGGAAAATAAATAAATAAAAACTATATATTGTGGCCTATTATTACAGCTATTGACACTGACTTGTTTGCCTGTCCAAACCCCTTCTTCTCCCTTCAAATAGGATAATCTCATATATATGAGGAGAAAATTTTTATTCTATTACATTTTTTTAAAAATTAAAATAAATTAAGGAGCTGGCTGGCTAACACAGGACCACTCTTATATTGGCATGTACCTAATTAATTTAGTCACTTTTGCTATGGAGTCATCAGATGACTCGACTTATAGAACCATCCACACTTAATTATCAATAGTGTATTGACACGTGTTCTAAAATAAATACACTTTGGACAGGTATCAATACATTAAGTGTTGGATAGCTCCATAAGAAAACCATCTGATGGCTCCATAGAATTGTTGTTAATTTAGTCCTCAACGAGCTATATATAAATATATATATATATATATATATATATAGTATTTATTTATCAATAAAGATAAAAGGTACATTTTTTCCGGTGAATTAAAAATAATTGAGGCTGGAAAAAAAAAAAAAGGTTGAGGAGTTTACTGATTTTGTTTTTTATCTTTGGCTTTGGATTTAAGGATTTGTCAATGAGTGACAAACATTGAAATAAAAAAAGATGAGAAATGCTATAGTCCCGTTACGAAACCATACCGTCAGCATTTGTAACCGTTAGATCATCATGTAACCGTCATGAATAGTTGATCTAACGATTACAAACTTTGATGGAATAGTTTCGTAACGGAACCGTAAAATCTCCTAAAAAAAGACAACGGCTGCCCTAAACGAAAGGAAAGGAAAGGACCACAATATTTTTTTATTGCATAAAAATTAACTGTAATTTGATTAATGGATAGGGTCACATGGTTTTGTCTTGTAATTTGGCTTAATGGCTTTCTTATGTCCATGTGATTAGTGTTTGGTGCATTGTTGGTGATTGTCATATAGACAAACTTTTTCTATATCATAAGGCTGCTATAAGACATTTAACTACTAATATTATTCATTTTTTTTTATAATTAAATATTACACTTTATGAAATATTCTAAATAAAAATATAACATTTGATAGTCAAACATGTGGACCACCTCACACTTTTGTTTACAAGGTTTAACATAGCTAACCCTTAGATTGTCTTACAACAATTTTTTTTTTTTTTTTTTTTNNTTTCATATATATTTTCATGAAAAAAAAAAATCAACATTCCAATTTTATTTATGTACTTGATTCTATATTCTTTTAACGTAATATTGTTGTCCGGAACTACTCATCATCTACCCATCGTGAGCATATTACAATATTTTTATCAGTCACATATCAATATCTTGTAATCTATCAACCGTATATTTTCCCCAGGTGGATATACACCTTTCTTAAGTAAGCTGATCTCTCGTGATCTTTCGACCATACTAATTTCATGTCCCCAATAGCATGGTGGACATGAGGAAGGACTGTATTTTCGGTTATTGCTAAAAGAGGTTTTGTAAGTACTTAATTATCTCAGCTATACTGTCCTCTGTAATTGAACAAAATAAGCAAAATACAAGTAGTTATTGTTTAGAAAAGCAAATGGTTCTTTGATAAAGTTAGCTAAATCCAAAATTGGGGACACATTGAAAGTGGGACAGCAAAATTGATTATTCAGTGCAGAAAAATTGTCTCTATTTGATTCATGTGGCTTACTAATCGCCCGTGAGTTTATAGACAATCTCTACACATCTAAGGGCCAAAAATGCAGGTCATTGTACAACGTTGTTTGATTTTTCACTCTCATGTTAGGTATATACCTTCAATTTTTTTTAATTTTTTTTTTTTATATTTTGCTTTTTTGAATTTTAAGAAAGACTACGAAGCCATGCACTTGTTAGGGCCCTTAACTCATTCCCGTATAAGTGGGCCAAATTATACGCAAACATTATGCTGAGGAACTATACAATAATTATGGGCCGGCCCAGGAAAGCCTTTCTAACATCAAACACAGTTTGGTGGGAAATTGCTACATTGTTTGTACTGAGAATTAGCCAAGCATGTCAAAGAATATTTTGAGAAAGAACTAATCACCTTCAGTTTCTACTTTGGGCCAGCCTTGCTCGGCTTGTGACTTCACAAACTCAGCCAGTAGTTTAATCTCGTTTTCGCCTAGTCGAGGCCCGAACGTGCATTGACCTCTAGGCGTGCAATTCTCGCCAAATCCCTGCATCAATGTGGCATCTTATGTTTCAATGCACTTTAAAAAAACCATAATAATAATAAAATAAAATGAAAGGTAGATAAATTATTGTTGATATGAAACTTACCGGCATTCTTCCTTTCCCGTAGTACGTAATCTGATATATCTCCTCTTCAGTTTCAACTCCATTTCTGCAGAAATATAGGTTGTGTTGGTAAGCATATAAGCTAGTTTATAGCCTATTTGATTAGCTTATGAGCTTCTTGTATTCAAATAAACTTGGTTTTGTAGAACGAGCTTTTTTAAAAAAAACTCGAGCTTATCTCATCAGCTTCCTTGAGTAGCTTTTCAAATAAGCCCATTGAAATTTTTATTTCAGCTACCTTATCAAGCTAATTTTAAGTATAAGCTAGCTTTGTCAACTATAAGTAATACGATATCAGTTATAAACTCCAAATTAACTTAAAAGCCATAAGCAAGCTTCTTAGCTAGGTTTGCCAAACACAGCCATAGAACTCGTTTCAAGCGTGGTATGTTTGTGGAGTTTTGACTCAATGTAATCCTTTTACGAATTATCTATTCAAGTCTGTTTTTTTTATTGATACAGAACTACCAAACAAGTACACACACAAGAAGAAAAAAAAAAAAAAAAGGCGAAGGAAAAGCAAAGCAAATAAAAGGCAGCTATATAAGTAGTCTTGTTACCTCTGTAGGTCCTTAAGAGAGAGTGTTGCACCCTTGAAATACAATGGAGTTAGTTCAGTAGCTACCCAGAAATTGAAAAGAATTTTAGTTGTGTATATTGTATATATATAAAATATATGCTAACGGGTTGTATTATATTTCCTCCAGCATCATGGCATCCTATGCAAGCCCGTCGAAACAAAGTGGCTCCTTTCTGAGCATCTAAAGTTTGCCCTAACGACACTGCATAATAGGAAGTAAGAAATCGAGACATCAATTACAGATTACAGAAAACGACTTGTGCTTTTCTGTAGTCTTTGTATCTAATCCAACACTGGAAAAGTATGTAAGACACAGAGATTTCAGGTTGTTGGATGTTCACAGCTGAACGAAAACGCAACAGATAAATTTACTCTTCTGAAAATTTAGAGATAGAAAATGAAATGCAGAGGAAATAAAACGAATCGAAAGCAAATTAGCTACTAATAAGTAAGAATCAGACTGTTGAAAAAACTCTAAAACCCTGATTTTCCAGAAGAAAATCCATTGTCCAAGAACCTCAAATGAACACAGAACACGTTCCATATAGGCTCAGTTTGGGAAGATCTTGTTGGAAAATTTATGAATGACATTTGTAACATAAGGATGAATTTGATTCGGTTTTTCCGTTGTATCCTGAGAAACAGACACTCATATGGGGCAAATCTATTTTAAGGACACTGTGTTTTCATAGGCCTCGGTATTATATATTTTAGCCATCTTATTATATTTTCCCGATAAAGTTCCCTACAAATCTTTTGCCATCACAAATCTAATTTGTGACAGTAAAAGATAAAACAGTGAAGCTCAGCTCAGCTCAGTAATCAATTAGAATCCCTAATTTCGAACAGATTATAGAGGATAAGGGATCGATTTACCAGGAGTGTGAAAAATAGGAGATAAGGCTATAGCAGCAGCCATTAATGGCGGGGCCAAGATTCTCAACAGCTTCGTCTGTTGCTTGTGCCATTTGCTATCGCGCTCGTTCAATATCTGTGTTCTCCTTCGATCAAAAACCTAGAAATTATCGAAATTAAATATGCGTCTCGTAGGTAATTTAACGATAATGAGCGATGGCAAAGAACCTGCGGTGAGAGGGGCGGAGTGCAGCTTGGTGCCATGGAAATCAGCTGCATTTTTTCCTTTTATTATTACTATTATTTCCCGATGTAAATTTAATTTTGGGCGATTTTATATAAGAAAAAAAAATCAGCATAAAAAAATATAAAAAAAATCAATTATATAGTGTGTTTAGACTAATGTTAACAATTATTTGAGTTTAACTATCTCAATTGTAAATATATCAACAAAAAAATTCAATCCCAACTCAAAATATAACTAAATTTTAAATTTTTTAACTCAACTTTACTATCTATAATATTATAAATATAATTAAATAATATCAATCAACCATTTTTACATGTTCACTATTGATCCACTTATATAATTTTACTATAAATATTATAAATATAATTAAATAATATCAATCAATCATTCTTACATATCAGATAAATTAATTCACTATTGATCCACTTATATAATTTTACTTTAATTACCCGTCACATAAACATAATTTTTTTCATATTCTTATATCAAATCAACTTTAATTATTTTGTTTTAAATATTATTTTAATATCCCATTAAAAACTAATCAAATCATTTTTTAAGAATTAACCATGGCTAAACAAGAGGGCAAATAAAAAATCGATTTATTTGTATACAAACAAGCCCTAACAAACCAAACTCGAATCTTAAGGAACCGAACAACAAAAAATAATATAATAAAAATTACTTATTGAGAGCTCATTTCAGTTAAACAGCAATATTCTTCATCACAACTGAAAAAACATCAATACATTCAAACAACACTCCTCTCAACCACCACCAGTTTTGCATCAGAAGTTGCACTCTCCATTCACTATAATGTGCAAGCAAATAACACAACAACAAAAGGGGGGAAAGGATTAACAACTTATGAGATGTTCAGCAAATACAGAAAAAAGGTTCAAGTAGCATTATTCTGGGACAGTACACACATTAAAGTTTACTTAGAAAACCTATCCCTGTCGTGTGGAGCAGTATAGTCGATATTCGGGCCGTGAGGAATAATCCCAAAAGGATTAATCGATGGGTGGCTTCCATAGTAATGCTTCTTAATGTGCTCCATGTGAACTGTACTGCTAACTCCCGGGATTTGGAATATGTCTTTCGTGTAATTGAAGATATTAGGATACTCGCGTAGCAAATGCTTATTGCATTTGAAATGAACCACATAAACCTATAACAACAAGACACGAAAAAATTTCCAGTAAAATTCATCTTTGACACTAATTGAGAGTTTTTTTTTTCTGTATTTTGATTAAAAAAAAAAATGGTTACACAAATTAGTACCTCGTCAAATCTTATGAGAGTAACAAACAGGCGGATATCTGCCTCGGTTAGTGTGTCGCCACACAAATATCGTTGCTTGCTGAGTATCTCTTCGCATTTGTCCAAAGCTTCGTACAATTTCGTTACAGCCTTAGAAAGAAAATGGAGATTAATAGCAACATGGCACATTAAATCAAAGTTCTTAAAAAGCAATTAAGGACATGCTTTTGAAAAACGGAAGGTAAACTTAGTTATATTATTATTATTATACCTCGTTGTAAGGTTCTTGTTTTTTGGCGAACCCACATTTATAAACGCCGTTATTGATCCCATCATATATCCAATCGTTTACTTCATTGATTTGGGCTTGCAAGTGAGGAGGATAAAGGTCCAACGAAGCATTTTCTGCTATGTCGTTGAATTCGGTATTTAACATGCGGATTATCTCTGCACTCTCGTTGTTCACAATCGTTGTCTGCTTTTTATCCCAAAGAATCTAACAGACAGAACAGAAACTGTTTATTCAAAACTTTACAGCTGCCAAAAAATATAAGAGATAGTTTTAAAGCTAAATAGAGGAGATGTAGGCTAATTGTTTCATTTTCACACACACGCACAGAAAAGAAAATTCATTTTCCATCAAAATTTACGAATACTGAGGTGACACATATTCCTAAAATGAAGACAAAACTCAAGATTTATAGAGTTAGATTTTGAAGATCACTAAACCCAAGCAATGGTTTTTTTTTTTTTTTTGTATTAACTTATTATCACTGCATTTACTTTCATGGGGTGGAACCTACCGGAACTGTGTATTTTCCCGAGTAATTTGTGCTAGCAAGCTCGTACAATTGTCGTATGTTTTCCGCTCCATTTAAGGTATCTGGCTCGGCACCCTGTTCTTCAGTATCCGAATCAGGGAAAACCCATCCCATGTGCTCGTCTGTCTCCTTTGTGCGCCCCCATATCGGTTTAACCGACTGTCATAAGATGAAAGATACAACTAACTATGAGCATAAATCAAAATCCCATGTTCGGCATTTTCGTTTTATTATCTGTATTAAAAAAGATAGGAACTTTACATTGAAACTGATAGCTTTTTCAAGCCTTTTGAACTAACTATAAGCCAAAATAAAAATCCCATATTTAGCATTTTCTTTTCATCCTCTTTTTAAAAAGAGAGGAACTTTACACTGAAACTGATAGCTTTGTTGATCCCTGTGAACTAACTATAAGCCATAAATCAAAATCCCATATTTGGCATTTTCATTTCATAATCTATTTGAAAAGACAGGAACTTTACACTGAAACTGATAGCTTTGTAGAGCCCTTTGAACTAACTATAAGCCAAAATCAAAATCCCATTTTTGACATATTCATTTCATTATGTATATTTAAAAGGAGAGGAACTTTACACTGAAACTGATAGCTTTGTCGAGCCCTTTGATTTTAAGGTACGCGAGGCACCTTGATGCCCAAGGACAAGCATACGACACGTACAGATGGTATCTTCCGGGCTCAGCTGGGAAAGGAGAATTGGGCTCCCTTGAAATTAAGTTACGAAAAGTCGATGGGGTCCTAACAAAGGCCCCGGTAGCCGACATCTCATCCAGAGCCGAACGAGCCATTGGAATAACGTTCTGAGATTTTAGTTGAAAAGGGTTTGGTATAAAAACACATAATATAAGCACTTTACAAACTTACTCGTGAACTGATAATCTACAGTCAAGCACGAATCTTTGGAGAAAGACAATCAATGTTCAGCTAACTGCTGTTTGCACATCAAAATATGAAGCTTCATAGATCACAGGCTTTGTTTCTGTTTTCAATTTTGAGTATTATAGCTTAATTTTTCATTTTCTTGCCTTCGTTTCCAGTTGACCCCAGAACAAATTATGATCCCCTTTTTGGTTCCGACAACCCCCCAACAAAAATGAGCTCATGAAAACACTAAAAAATCTCATCTTTAATATAAAGCAATATCGCTTATTTCAGATCTTTGAAAAAAAAAATCAAAACGTTATAGAAATTAGAGACATACTCACATACATACAAGAGACTGTAACTAGAAAAAAAAAAA
>CACSLK010024540.1:16862483-16880662 GCA_902706635.1 Striga hermonthica | reverse complement strand
TTTTTTTTTTTTTTCCCTAGTTTCTTTATTTATTTATGATGATGATCCGTTTAGAGCTTCTCCAATGGTTAGCTATTTCGTTAACTATTATGACGTGGACAGGGGAAAAGTAAGAGAGAGTAGTCACTAGCTACTAAGAGCATCCACAATGCTTTGAGTCTCTTTTTGCATATGTGGCAAATAAATAGACTTAAGTCCATAATGACATGGACAAACCCAAACTAAAAAATCTAAAATCTATCCAATGCAAAACAAAAAAGTACTAGGTCTAGAATACATGACAACCAATAAAAATGCTCTATTATATTTCATTTATTAAAAGAAAAACTAAATGAGGAATAAATGATGAGTGCTTGGGTTTGTACTTGGGTCTAAAATAGACCCAAGTGTGGACTAGGTCTCATTTTTTTATTGCCACATAAGCTAGACTAGGTCTACATTTAATTGCATTGGAGAACACTTTTTTATAGACTAGGTCTATTTCTTACATGGCATGTAACTTTTTTTTAAGAGACCCAAAGCATTGTGGGTGCTCTAACAAATAGCTTATCTATTTCACGTAGCCCAAGATCATGTGAGAGAAGTACGTGGGTCCAATAGTATAAAATAATTATTTTTTTTATCTCTCACATCCACGTCAGCTAACCATATAGCTAGTAATAGCTATTACCATTAGAGATGCCCTTAGTATATCTCAGCTGTGTTTGTTTGATTGTTTTGGTAAATAGTGATTCAAATTTGCTCATTCAATGTTGATCCAGTTATAGTCCAACCTCAACTGCGTCAATAAAAAAAGTCAGATGAGGACAAATAATAGTTATTATACCAACATTTTTTTTTTTATTTAAAGAAACTAAAAAAAAAGGGTCAACCAGATGAGCCTTTGACAAGCGGGTGATTGTTTAACATCTAAACTAAAAAAAAATCAATCAAAATTCAAATTTAAATCAACTTTAACCAACTTCACTATCTCAAATATTATTAATATAATTAGATAATATCAATCAAACATTCAACCAATCATTTTTCCTTCTTTTGTATTTCTCTAGAAAGCTACAAGCTCTCCTCTGATCCTTTTAGGATTGTGATCCCTTGGATCCCGCTGTACCCTTTGAACTTTTTATGAGTAATAAAATTGGCTATTTCGAAAAAAAAAAAACATTCAACCAATCATTCTTACACATCACATCATCTTTAATTCATTATTCACCCACTCACATAATTTTAACTATCACTTCCAATCATTTTTCTCTAATTTTTCATCATATCAATTTTAATTATTATTTTAATATATCTACTACCACCTAACCATATCCAGTGGCGGAGCCACACCTTGTGGCTGGGGTCAGCTGACCCCTATGGATTTCAAAATTTTTAGTATAAAATACTGTTCAAACACTGTTTACTAGGTTAATGACCCCGCTAAAAAATATTGCCGACCCCGGTGAAATTTGAGGCTGGCTTCGCCCCTGACCATATCAACTTTTTTCAAACTTAACTATAGTTAAAAAACACTAATAAAAAATTAGTCAAATTCATAAACAATCACACCCGAAGCCATATGTATCGTTCCTCTCTAAAACTCAACACAAAGCAGATCGACAACGGCCACTGGAAAAAATCCAGATGAACCATGGGCCAGTCGATAAGCCCAACTCTTGTCTCATTATTCTTGTAGTTGGCCAATAATTGGGAAACCTTATACCCAAATATAGCTTAACTTGGGCCAGGCCCAATATTTGCACTGTTCTGTCCAACTTCTACAAGGCCAGAACCATACTACAAGAAATATTAAAAAAAACATGGATGACAAACTAAAAATTATAATAGGAAACACTTCTTGTGATTGTACTGTAGAGCATTCACAATGTTTTGAATCTAATTTCACCGAAATAATTTGAGTTAATTTTATAAAATTACGAATATAACAGATTTAGGTTCTGAATTATGTGGAGAAATAATACAAAAAAAATATATATAGATCATGCTCACTTTAATACATTTTACTAAAATAGTATTTTTATGAGAAGACATTGAGGGAGATATAAGTAGAGCTGTCAAGACGGGCTGGCAGGGTGGACCGGCTCGTAGCTTGCCAAAGCCCGTCAATTGGCTGGCGGGGCGGGCCTACGAAATGCAGGCCCAACCTGCCTCACCTGGCGGGTTTGGTGGACTAGGCCCACCAATTTTGTATGAAGTGTCGTCATCCCCTTCTGATTTTTATGGCGGCAGACTGTGCGGTTTAGGGTTTTATGCACGTAGGAGTAATGTAATGAATAATGTTCCCCTACCTATGGCGGACACATGTTAATATGTTCACCGTTTATGTGACATTCACACATTGATGATGTTAATATGTTCAAAAAATACATCACTAATGTGTGTATGCCACATAAGTGGTGGTCTTATTAACATGTGCCCACCGTAGGTATGTAACGTGGTTGGAGTCTCCTTAACCGTAAATGAAATGGCATCGACAATCGGGTGATAGATAATATTCAGATGGCTACTATTAATTAATTGTTACCTAGGTATGAAGAAATTTTTTAAATTATGAAATAAAAATGGTCCTTTTTTCGATGGAACAACTGGGAAGTCGATTATTTATTTTCATTTATTTTGTATAATTATATCATCCCAGTGGCCTTGTCGTTGTAATGGCATTCATGAAGAAATAAGAATGGATATTTACGTATTTTTTATTTTTTTAATAACCCGCCCTGGCCCATGGCCTGTGCGGGTTGGTCTGTTTAGGCCCGCTCCTCAGCGGGCCTAGACAATCTTGGCCCAACCCATCCCTTTTGCAGCACTGGACGGGCCAGCCCGCGGGTTGCAGGCTATTTTGACAGCTCTAGATACATGTCTCAAAATAGATATAAATGAAAACCTAGAGCAATTTTTCACGTATCAAAATAGGAATAAAATCTTTTTGGATGGGACTAATACTATTTGTAAGAAACTGAAGAAAAAACGGGTGTAGTCCAACTAACATTTAGCGCACCATAAATGGGAAAAGCTCATATGAAGCTCAAGTGGAGTTTCATCCCAAAACCAATTGGTGGAAGAAGGAGTAGTCCATTAGACTTATAAGGTGGATCTATATTCTATATATGAACGATGTGAGACAACTCATAAGTGATATTCCAATACTATTCTTGATAAATTATGTTGACCGCAATTTATTTCGTTTCTTTGTATCACTTGATGGTCATGAATTTAGTCATTCACTCCAATGACTGCGAGTGAAATTTTTAATAACTTGTGTTTTATGCTAATTCACGAGGTTATGAAGTTCTAAACACGTGGTTGTTGACAGTTGTTTTTGAAATAACAAAATTCTTCACCTTTTCATTTGTCTCATGTGGTATATCTTTTCTTATAGCTAGCAATTGCACATTGAATTATCGAATTATATATTAGCAAAATTAGAACACTTGATTATGTGTGTAAATGATCTTTTAATCATGTAAATTATTTAGGATTTTACTACACCGTTATGTATAATTAAACCATTGAATCAAACGCGCAAACGTGCATATAGCACGAAGAAATTATCAAGGTCTAGTTAGAAAAAACTCTTACCTTTTTTCATTGTCCATGATGAAATAAAGAACTAAGAAAAGAAAAAATCTTGACAGGTCATATTTTGTATTAATTAACAGCATGAAAATGACTTGATACTTGACAGTTGACATGCTGTATTGCTGTTCATTATGCTTATTTATAGCAGAGCTGTTATGTAATATCTCATTAATTAGTTCATTCTATAGTCACAGAAAATATACCAAAAAAAAAAAAATGAAGATGCAAAACCTGGAGAGACTGATGATCCTTGTATTGCATTATGCCTCATTTTCTCAACTCTCCGCGTTCTCATCCAGCAAAAGCCATCAGAAAAAACAGACCCAGTTAATTCGATAGTAACACAACAATATATTCCCCAAAAAAGAAAAGGCAAATGAAGATGCAAAACCTGCAGATGCTGATGATCCTTGTATTGTATTATGCCGCATTTTCTCAACTCTCCACATTCCCATCTAGCCAGAAAACCGAACCGTCTTACCACATGGGACCGGTATTAGCATCAAACCCATTAAACCTCCACATAATATGGTATGGCGAATGGACCGCCACACAACAAAACATCATCAGAGACTTCATCAGATCACTCTCCACCCGAGTCCCCAAAAGCCCTTCGGTCTCCGACTGGTGGCACACCGTGACCCTCTACACCGATCAGACGAACTCCAATGTCACAAGCACTGTAAACCTCTCGGCCGAATCTCTCGACCCAAACTACTCCCACGGCCACAACCTCACGCGATTATCCATGCAAGACATCGTGAAGAAGGCCTTTGCTGAGCTGGACTTCGCCAGCGGGATGTACCTGATACTGACGTCTGCTGACGTGGCGGTCCAGGACTTCTGCCACGGGGCTTGCGGTTTCCACTACTTCACGTTCGCACACGTGGCAGGGGGCGTGGTGCCGTATGCGTGGGTCGGGAATAGCGGGGCCCGGTGCCCCGATCAGTGCGCGTACCCTTTCGTGCTGCCCAAGTACCTGAAGCCCTCCTTCGAGCCGCTGAAGCCGCCCAACGACGATGCTGACGTGGACGGGATGGTGATTGTGATCGGGCACGAGCTGGCAGAGGCGGCAACTAACCCGCTGAACAACGGGTGGTACGGAGAGAAAGATACGATGCCCAATGAGATAGCTGATATGTGCCTGGGTGTGTACGGTGAGGGTGCAGGTGGAGGTTACCCTGGCACAGTAGCAGTAGATCGAAAGGGACGTGCGTATAACGTGAACGGAGTAAACGGGCGGAGGTTTCTGATGCAGTATTTGTGGAACAGTCGGCTGGGCAAGTGCGTGCTGACTACCTGATAAGAGCAAAACTACCTCAATAATGATGTTAGAACTTAGTTTCTGAATAACCTTTGACTGTACCTGATCTCATATGTATGGCATGTGGGCATAATAAGGGCATTTATAATGCCTGGTTCTCATACGCGAGCATAACAAGTGTAATATTAGTTTTTACTAGTATCAAATATTTCAGCCTTTCCAGATATTTTTCTAGTTCAACAATCATCAAGAATGGAATAATTGGTTGACTACACAGGAATTCGCAAACAAGAAACAAAAGCCCCAACACATGATAAAAGACTTTATAATGTATTGGCTTAATTTCCTCCGTGTTCACAACAAATGGCAAAATGGGATTCACTGACCACACTATCATATACAGGTACATCACAACCTAGTCAAAGTGGCTAATGCTCGTCCAGAACTTGAGAGCAATGGGCATTGACAAATTTTACTCTAATAGATATCACAAAACATCCGAGCAATGAATGCAATAACGGTTCAGGAACTTGAAAATAAGGCTGTCAGTTTCGGGAATTAGAGCAGAGGTTAAGCTGTCCCAGAAATGAATGGTGGTCGACTGGTTCAATGTTTTTTGAAAGAGACGATCTTGTTCGAGCTTCTCAGTCTCTGTTTTCGGGGCAGTGAAGTATCTGTCAACAGATTACAAGTTATTATAAATTTGAACATCTTTATCTTTACATTAGCTAGCTTGTGTGTGTGTGTGTGTGTGTGTGTGAGAGAGAGAGAGAGATAGAGAGAGAGAGCAATGGGACAACAGAAGGGATGAAACAGCAGCTAGCAAATAAATGCAAGGCATACCTTGAAATAGAATTGTTACCAATAGGGGAAAAGACAAAAGCAGGTTGCAATATGAGCTCATTTCCCATGTCAGGAATATCTTTATTACTCAAAAATTTGTTGGCCACTCTGGTTAAAAGATCAGCACCATTCCACCGCAACTGGGTGTCATCATATGAAGCATAAAACTCCTCCAAGCACGACATGATGAATGGGCTGCACACAAATGGCAGGTTTATCTGAGAATACATTATCATGCACATACATTTCATGACAAGTTGAAAAGCATGAGCTCCCGCTTTTCATTTGTTTCAGTCTAAAGGGAAGGTAGGTTATATCCTTTCATCTCACTAAAGCACTAAGTTCCCTTTCGCTAACAGTGGCTCTAACTATTTTTTATTTTGGAAGGCAAACTCCAGACATACAAAATTCAGACATCAACAAAATATTTTGTTTCCCACCCTTCATCCTCATATATCACAAACGCAATCGTAGTTTCTCATCTGTTTTACAAACCACATCTTACTTAAACTATACCTATAAGTATAACATATGTCTCTTCTCCATCGGCACACATCAAATTAACTGACAGTTTGCAGTTTATAATACAAATCCATAAAAAATCTCACTAGTGTACCTACCAAAGTATTAGAGGAGTTGAAAAGAAAATACACAAGCAATTGCACATTAGTACCTGTGCTTTCTAAATGCCATCACAGCACCACTCAAAGAGCTTCCAGCAGGCTCGGCCTCGAATCCAATCGTATTATTAAGATCGGATAGTGACTTCAACACTAACATGTCCGAATCAAGGTAGATTCCACCATATCTAAGAGTTCGTTTGACACCAAAAAGAAAAGAAAGAAGAAGAAGAAATTATTGAAGCATCCCGAGTATATCAGCAATCACAAGTTCATACGCACTCATTATCTCTATTACATGCCAATATTAACACCCAACTTCCGTAAACAAAGATCAAGTGCTTTATGTGTGTACTTCTAAACATTTACAGACATAATTTGGTATCAATCAAAAGCAATTCAATTATGGATCTCCAGAAGATTCCACTAAATTCTGAAGAGGCTGTTCGAGTGGATAAAAGTATGAAATTACCTATCGCCATTGCAATATGACAGTGAGATAGAATGCAAAATGTGCTCTCTATTCTTGGGGGTCCTAAGAAGGCTACAGTGCGGAGTTTGATAATGCTGATTCAAAAGACCATACTGAGATGAACTATCAAACATTTTCAAACAAAAACAGCCAGCTACCATTACAGATTCCCTCTGGATTTAGTAGAATCGGTTAACTTGTACTGGGACGTAAATCATATCCAATCAAACATAACCACGTAGCTGTGATCTAACTTAAGTGCTTACTTATAAAGGGCGGCAAGCCTGATTAATTCACTGTAGTGAGTTGGGTAATATTTTGTCTTCTTCCACTCATGCCAGACTGAAGCAAAAATACGAGTTGGTGTATCTTTCAGCAGCTCATCAAGATCTGCCATCACAACAGCCACCTTATAACTGGACAAGAGGAAAAAAAAAATAGGACATTTATATGCAAGCCTTGTTTCATCCTGATCAAAGTTAGTACATCACAAAAAAAGAAACCAAAGTCGCACTTCACTGGGCAAAACATAATGTAGGATAACTATTCCGTAAAAGACTCTCTAGACCACATGAAATGATTAAGCAATTACCCTTCCTTTACAAAACCATTGAAGAAATTGAGCTCTATTGTCTCAGATAACACCACCGCGCATGCATCCATGTGATGATACAGAAGGCTCTCAAGTCCCCTCTGCTGCCGAACACCAAACATCCAAGGTGGTGAGTTCCACACCATAAACACCCTCATCTTACATCTCCCTCTCCTAAAAAATGCATCCATAAAACTCCCGAATGACAATCTTCCCTCTAAACCAGGATAATAACCCCATCTCTTCCCGTCTGCATAATAATCTTTCTCTAGACCCTCCTTACTCCTAATTTTACGGATGTGATCATCGTTCAAAGTCCTCCTCTCCGCTGCCCTCCCAACTTTCTCATCACTGACCTCCTTGCCAATTTCTGATTTGGAAATAGACAATGGCTTCTTTGTCAAAAAGGAGGTCTTCTTAAACTCATTCAAAAGACCCTTCAAGTAAACTCTATCGCCTCTAGTCAATCCAGTAACTCCAGCTCCATCTGGATCCTGCAAAATTGGATTATGCAACGGGTTCAGAACCTCGATATTGGACTTGAACATCCGATCCCTCCTCAAAAAATCACCCTTCTTGTCGAACCATTCCCCCCACCCTTCCCTCAGTACAGACCCCTTCAACAACAAAGCATCCTCGACTTTCTTCACCTCACTCAATTTTTTCCGCAGTTTCTCGTTTACCAGAACATCGTCAGACCCGAAGACGGGCTTGGACTCATCGTGGCTGAACCCTAAATCGGAAGTGAGCTTCAAATTGAACGGGACGTAGTCCTCCCACTCCTCGATCGAGCGGCGGTTGAAGGATCTCCTGATGACGCCCCTCACGGGGTCGAAGAAGTAATTCGAAGAAACGGCGCCGTTCTGGTTTGCGGAGGCGTCCTCCTCATCTTCCTCGGCGAGGATCTCCTCGCTGCTGCCGTTTCCGCCGTCGTCGGCGACGGCGTCGTCCAGCTCGTCGATGCGGTCGTCGTTGGAGGTGGAGGTGGTGAGGGCCTCAGAGTCGAGATCGTCGAGGAGGGGGTTGAAGGAGAGGGAGTCGTGGGGGAGGGGGTGGGAGTGCTGGGGGTGGGAGCTGAAGAAGGACAGGCGGCTGTAGAGGAGGGAGACCGAGAAGAGGAGGAGCACGGCGGCGATCAGCGCGCAGAGGTGCGCGCCGTAGCGGGGACGCCGCCGAGTGCGTAGGTGCCGGAGCATGAGATGCAGCGGTTGGGAGTGTGGGTGCTAACCAGTGACGGAGTACACAGTGCGATTAAACCGTCACGAGAGCCGACGGGTAGAAAGAGGAAAAAGAAGTAGCTCAAAATGAAACTACTTAAAAAAAAAAAGGAAAATTGCGATTATAATTTGTAACAGTCATTTTATTTGGAAATCGAATAATATTATAATCATTCACCTTGCTTGAAATATCAATGTGATTTTTCTATATATGATGGTTCAATTTTTTGAAATTTTTTTTTGCTTTATTTGGAGGGTAACTGTAAAATCTCATATAAGATTTACCAAGTTCACAAATGATGATAGCTTGATGGGAATTATTTTTTTTACTTGTTTTTTAATTTCATTTTCACTATGTTGAATATCTAAGATATGTATAAACGTGATGTTAATATAATCACGTGTTAATTTATTCAATTAAATGGAATATGAATTGAGGTGTAATTTTAGAATAAAACATTTCATCGGTTGATGATCATTTTCCTAAGCATTACACTTTGGTTCAATTATAAATGTACTTGTAATGCAGTTTTACAATATTTGTTATTCTATATTTTAATATCCAGTATTCCACATTATCAATAAGTTATCTTTATTTTTATTATGTTGACATTAAACATTTAATACCGTAAACCTAAAGTTGTCAGTTTGAATCAATCATATTAAAACATTATAAATATTAATTTAGTTATTGTTTGAGTTATAATTTGTGTTTGAGTACATTTACATGTAGAATTAATATTTCAAGTTTTTTTGTTTAAGTTCGACTTGATTCTCAAATGGACGAGTCTTATTAAAGTCTTATAGTCCACACACATCACTCAATTTCTACATCGAACTTCCACTGTACCTTTAAAGTAATTCGCTTGCATCACTTATATCAACTACAAAATAATCACTTATATCAACTACAAAATCTAGTTTCGATAAGTCGGTAGCAATGTCTTCCGACAGATATTTAGGGTTCCTACCAGAACAAGTTGTGGGTATAAAGTCGTTCGCTAAGTGCCACCAGAAAGTTGTGACCTTTAAAGGGATATTTAAGGGCCACGAGAACCTTCACCACTTCCAAAGACTAACTGCAGAATGGCTTGCGGAGGAAGCGTAAAAACTCGTTTAAACTTTATAACCCTTTTCGATTTAATTCACTTTTGTCACCGGAACGCCAACCGTGATCGTCCTTTGAGGAGAAATTGGAAGATTAATTTGCATGATTTCTTCAGCAATTTATTGGGGAAAAAGATTATAAATGAGACTCTCGTTCCATTCACTTCACTGATGAGGTCATGCATCTTGCATATCGACTGAAAAGTTAAAATAATGTAGTTAAGGTTGTTTGAGTGGATTAATAGTGAATTAAAGTTGATCTGATATATGATGACTGACTTATTGTCTTCTTTAATTATATTGCAGATTGTTGAAGATTGTCTTATATAAACGATGTGAGACAACTCACAAGTGAATATTCTAATACTCCCCTCACTTGGGAGTCCTTAATAAGAAAGTCCAAGCTCATATACGGAGCTGGGTGCCCAAGTCCTTCTAGAAACAGGCTCCCATAAACAGGTATACGGGAAAAAAATGAGTGCGATCTCATGCATGGGAAGCGCACCAAAGGCAGAAAAAGCTTAGATAAAGCCCTAGTGATGTTCCATCTTAAAACCAATTGGTGGAAGGAGGAGTATTCCATTAGACTTATAATTAGACTTATTTTCCCTATATAAACGATGTGAGACAACTCACGAGTGAATCTAAAACCAACCTAAACACAACCCACTAGAGGAAAAAACACAACACTACCACGATAATCATGAGTTGTTCAATTAATTTAACAATCCTAACAAATCATGAGTTGTTCAATTAATTTAACACTTGGATTTAATTGAACTTTTTAAGACTTTAAGGGGGCAATTGTTTATGGTTTCTACATTAAAAAAAAAAAAAAATCAAAACTCAAATTGAAATCAATTTTAACCAAATTCCACTATCTTTCATATTAGTAATATAATTAAATAATATCAACAATCATTATTACACATCACATCAATTTTAATTCACTATTCATTCATTTATATAATTTTAACTAACTATCATTTTCAATCATTTATTTCCTACTTTACATAAAAATAACTTTAATTATTTTATTTAAATATTATTTTTAATATATTAACTAACAATTAATTATACAACTTTTTTAAACTTAATTATAGTTAAAAAATAAACTAAATAAAAACTAGTTGATAAAATTACACAAAGAAAGTTTCACCAATTTCCAACTCAAAATAAATAAATAAATCAAAGTTTTAGATAAGTATGCATTTATTATGTTGAAACAAAAAGGAATATTTACCCTACCAACCATTACTCGTAGCCCGTCGCTATCCAAAAGAACTCCAACAAAAGAGTGATCTCTCCCCACCGTCAGCCACCGACCGAAGAGCGGCGGACTTTAATTTCTCTCCGTTGAAAATGGCGTCGAGGCTGTGGGCTACGAGGGCAGCTTCATACCTTAGGATCTCTGTTCCTCACAGAGGTTTTGCCACTGGTACGTTCACCCGGATTATGAACTTCATCTTTTCCGGTCACGTTTAATTTTCCTGTTTTGTTCGCCGGTTTTGTGGTTTGTTCTTGTGCCTTTTTTGTATTGTTAAAATGGAAAAAAAAAGATGGATCTGTTGCTATTACTTATTCATTCGTGGATACACGATCCGATTCATCACTGCGAGTTTGCAGTTTTGATCAATGGCGGATAATCGATGTTCTGTTCATATTTTGTTGTGCCTTTCTTTAAATGCATTTTGAACAGAGTTAATGACTATTGTCAGCTCCTTCACAACAGCGAGGAATATTTGTATTTGAGTTTGCTGTTTCGATCCGTGTGAGTTTGCTGCTTCGATCAATGCCAGATTACTGATGTTCTTTTCGTAATACCTTCATACTTTTCGTAAGCATTTTATGCATTTGTGAACAGAGTTTGTGACGATTGTCAGGCTGTCAGCTCATCTCCTTCACAACATTGAGAAATTTTTATGTATTCGAGTTTGAACCACTTTTAGCTGTGTGAAAATTGGGGGTTGAAGCATTAAATTTGGCAAAAAATCCAGCTCGTTTTGGTTTTTTGTGCACTCTTTCTGAGTATCATGAATGCAGTAGGCCAATGTAGATTTCATATTTGCACAATCTTTGATAATCTCCGCCCGAGTAGCTTCACACTCTTGACCCAAAACTGTTTCATGGCAACGTATGTACATATTCTTTTCAACTGATGCAGTTATCAAGGATCTGAAGTATGCTGATTCTCATGAGTGGGTGAAGATCGAAGGCAAGTCTGCCACGGTGGGCATTACGGATCATGCCCAGGACCACTTGGGTGATGTTGTGTATGTCGAGCTACCTGAGGAAGGGGCTGAGGTAAAGCAAGGTGCGAGTTTTGGTGCCGTTGAGAGTGTTAAGGCAACTAGCGACATTAACTCCCCAATTTCAGGGAAAGTGGTCGAGGTCAACTCGAAACTCAATGATTCTCCTGCTCTGGTGAGTCTCTTTCGCAAAAAATAGTTCGGTATTCTTTGCCATAAAGTGTTGGCATGAAAAACAAAAAAAAAGTGTGTGTTCGTTCAGGGAAATAAGTTTTGTGTATGAACGTAGTCGGAAGAGAATAGAACACGAAACTCGATGATTCTCCTGCTCTGGTGAGTCTCTTTTGCAAAAATAGTTCATTATTCTTTGGCACAAAGTGTTGGCGTGAACAAAGTGTTGTTTGCTTAGGGAAATAAGTTTCGTGTATGAACGTAGTCAGAAGAGAATAGAACACGAAACTCAATTATTCTCCTGCTTTGGTGAGTCTCTTTCGCAAAAAAATAGTTTTCTATTTTTTGGCACAAAGTGTTGGCGTGAAAAAAAAAAAGTGTTAGTTCGTTTAGGGAAATAAATTTTCGTGTAGGAACATAGTTGGAAGAGAATAGAACACAACACTCATTTAAGTTATGAGAACAAATTGGGACAGCAGGCTGAAGGATGTTTAGTTGAAATCAAAGTAGTAAGAAACAGTGTGTTTGTTCTGTTAAAGAGTCGAACATTTCAGGGCTTGCTTTATATTACATCGATTGATACTGTCAAATGCTTTACTGAATTACTTACTGTGTATTCATGTTTATTCTCTTTTAAGGTAAACGGAAGCCCGTATGAGGATGGGTGGATCATAAAGGTGGAGGTGGAAGATGAAAATGAGCTGAACAACTTGATGGACTCTGATCAGTACTCCAAGTTTTGCGAAGAAGAAGATGCCAAGCATTGAGAGAGAGGAGCCTCGTAATTTCACAGGGATAATAATCTCCTTTTGGATGGATAATCATAAAACATCTGATGTTAAACCCTCTGGAGTTTTTTATTTATTTATTTATTTTCATCTTTTCTCTTTTATTTACTTGTTCATTTTTTTTTTTTTTTCTGGGTTTTAATTTTTTTTTATTTTTCGAATTGTTGTGTTAATTTGGGATGATAAACCACTTTATGGGATTTCTTCTACTAGTATATAATCCAGTATATAATCCTGTTATTTGAAATTACAAGTTAGATAATGGGCATGACAAATTATAATTTTTATCATTAGTAAAAATTAACGATATTTATATTTAACTTAAGTATTAATATTTATTAATTGCAATAGTGTAATTTTTGTAATTTTGGCTAATTATGACTAATTAACTAGATACAACAATATTAAAATTAATAATATAACAATTTTGTACAAATTTTTAAGGAGTTATGTTAAGACAAAAAAATAATTAATTAATTAAAATGTACGTAATTGGATGAAAAAATAAATAATAATTTTGAATAATTAAAAAAAATAAAGTAAAATATCATTTAACGTGACATTACGATTAGTTAGAATTTATTAGTAGCTATTAAGCAATAAAATAAATAAAAAAAAAATAACTACTTAATTGGTTAAAAATGTAACGGAAAATGAAGGGAAATCAAAAAGAATTTTATTAAATGCATTGTCAGTAATTATATATAATAACTAAGCATCATAAACTTTTGAGAGAGTTTTTGCTGTACTTTTTTAGTTTTTTTATGAAAAAAATTAAAATTATACTTGTACTTAGAAATATTATACTTTTGTTTTTATTATTTTTAAAATCTACCGCTTGTGTAAGAAAAGTATGCATATATCATACTTTTTGAATAAACTTTTATACTTATACAAAAAGATGTAAAACTTTTTATATTGTTTTCAAGCTGCACGTTGCCTTTTACCACATTGTTTCAAACGAAATGTGAATGAAATATATGTATACATGCTAGAAAAATATTGTTGGTTGTTATTTGTAATTTAGTCGACTTCTCAACTAATTTTTCCAAAAATTTGTTTATATCAACTAGTTTTTCGACTATCAACCACAAACTACTAAGTCCCACCTAATAACTCAAATTCATTTATAAGACATCAAAGTAGCTTGCTAACTTTTCAAATAAATTTACCATACATCACTTAGCTATGTTTTGAGTGCTTATGTGTAAAAACCAAAAAAAAAGGGGGGTATACTTCTCATTATACATTATTAATAAAGTTATATTATAAGAAATATAGTAATTCAACATTATTAACACAGTAAAAAAAGGTTGAAAAAGATATAATATTTTTATAGTTATTGTGTTATTTATAACATAATTAATCACCACTTTTAACTTTATAGTTAATTTTATTTCATGAAAATAACTAAAAAATACCATACAATTTTATATACAAAAAAAAAAAAAGAAAGAATAAATGCCAATAATAGTAGCCTGAATTTTCGTTCCGCGGCTAAAACAAAAAAACCTCTGAAAAAAACTATCGCCAGTTTGCCGCTCGCCAGAGCCAACACTGTCTGCAAGACTGCAAGAGCTTAGAAAAGTGTCATTATGCGGTTAAGCTAATTTATACGGCTTATAGAGAAGCAAAAGCACGAAAAGAACGCTAAGAGGACTGTATTTGATAGGAAATGCAGAGATGGTTTTGCTTTCTGGGATCAATAAGCTTGCCGATGCTGCTTCTGTTACTATGGGATGGGACCTAGTAAAGGTGTGTCCAACTTTTTAATTCATTGCAAATTCTTGTATTTTCGTTCTGTATGGTATATTTCTGGTTATGGGTTCCTGTAATTTCTGCTTAATTGCTTGATTTCTGACATTATGTGTTATGGAGAGTCTATGATTCTGTTTTTGGCATGCCTCTGAAATTGGGTATTTAAGCATCCATTATCGTGGGTTTCGATTTTAGATGATTACAAAGGCAAACTCTGAGTAATTTGAGCTTGTGTTTCATCTCGTGGCCAGTGGCTCTGTGCTGCAGCAGTTGGGAAATCCCCAATAGTTTGCTAAGTTGCTTTCTGTTATATATTGATAGGGATTATAGCACCGACCCGAGTTAACCGAATAAAGGGTCGAATAGGCCCAACGGCCGAGTCGGGTGAGAAGGGTCATCGGGGAGCATCGACCGAGGGTAAAGGGTCGGACCACGCATAGTATCGACCCACCGGCCAGACTGTCGACTCACATAAAGGCATCGACCCACTAGCGGTCGACCCAACGGTCGACTCGCATAGCCATACCAAGGAGTGTCGACCCGCAAGGCGTCGACCCGCTAGCGATCGACCTATGGGGCACGTACGGCGAGGGTCGAACATTGGCCATAGTCCTACTCTCATAGCCAATGCCGCACGTCAACACCACATGTAAGGGGTCAACATCAATCCTGGTTTGACCCTTACTAGCAAGATTCGGTACGCGGAGCCGTACAACTCAAACACTATATAAAGGGTTAATTCACTGGAGAAAGGTAAGCTGAGCGAA
Organism: Striga hermonthica; assembly: GCA_902706635.1. NCBI lineage: Eukaryota > Viridiplantae > Streptophyta > Magnoliopsida > Lamiales > Orobanchaceae > Striga > Striga hermonthica. Next base: position 16,865,232 of record CACSLK010024540.1, on the reverse strand, counting down.
ATATAGTCCTTTCATAGTCTGGAAACTCAAAAAGTGATGAACGATGGTGCTACTATTGTCTGGGCTTTAGATCGTTCTGACATGATTGATAATACTGGAGTAGTGTTGATTCAGGAAGTGTTACTATTGTCTGGGCTTTAGGGCTTGAGAGCTTTCTGACATGATTGATAATACTGGACTACTGGAGTAGTGTTGATTAAGGAGGTCAGTGAACATAGTCGTGTGATTCTCATGTTAAAATAGAATAAGCTTCACCTTAATCTTGTTCATTGCCTCTGTATGTTGCCACTATGACTTGGGTGGTTGTGTTGGCTCGAGAAATGATAAAATCTGGAATATTGGCTATCACTAATGGGGCTAACCCTGTTTCGTTAAAGAGGGTAATGGAGAAAACAGTGAAAGAATTGGCCGATAGGTTGAAAGGAAAAAGGTTACGCTGTAAGAAGAAGATATGTCATCAAAGGTTTTTTGCGTCATTCCTCCCTGTTGTTTTATTGGGTTGTTATTCAACTCTATAGATTATCGTATTTTCTGTTTTTAAGTCTTTCTGCAGCTGTAGGTTGTTATTATGTGCTTGTAATGATGAATATATTGGGAACTTAATTGCTGAAGCTATTGTCAAAATTGGCCCCGATGGAGTAACGATCGATCGAATTTCTTTCATCTTCTGAAACTTCAGTGACACTTGATGAGGGAATGAAGGTAATTTGTAAAAACTAATGTTGGGCTTATTTCACAACTTTCTATGCCAGCCATTTTCTAAAGCATGTAACAAAATTAGAGTTATCCTCATTATGCATTATTTATTTCTCTTTTTCCCTTTAGTTTTCATTATTTTTCGTGATCTCTATTCAGGCAATCTTTTTCTTTCAGATACATAAACGATACATATCACCACATTTTGTCATGAACAAGGACAAATCTATAGTTCAATTTGAGAATGCCAGAATTCTGGCGATGATCAGAAGATATCCATGGTGAAAGAGATTGTTCCTCTGCTGGAAAAGGCAACACAATTCAGTGTCCCTCTACTGATTTTTGCTGAGGATATAAGTATATAACCCAGAAGTGCTAAACTATAGTTGTGAATAAAATACAATGTATGTCGAATATAGCTGTAGTGAAATGTCCAGGGCATGAAGAGGGAAAGAAAGACATATTGCAAAATATTGCACTTATGACAAGTGTTATTTTCTGCTCATTTTCAAAATCTCAGATTTTTCTTAATAATATTTTCTGGTCCTTCCGCTTCAGATGCGAAAAACTGATATTCAAAATATATGAGAAAAATGGAAATTTCATAGTGATTGTTTCAAATATATTGTGCTAATGTGCTTCAATTTTAACTTGATACACTTTTTTATTGCAACCAGTTGATGATTATATTTCTGGAGATTTTGGCCTGACACTACAAGCTGTAACATCCGATCAGCTTAGTATTACTCGAAAAAGAAACAACAATGAGCAATTTACTGCCATAGTTGCAGACCCTTCAACTAAAGATGAAATGCAGGCAATTAATTATGCAGATAAAGAAGGATCTTGCCGAGACAGACATCAATTACTTGGCAGAAAAGCTCAGTTAGCAGATTGAAAAGCTCTGTGTTGGGGTGTGGCTGTAATTAAGGTTGGGGCCCACACAGATATCGAGCTCGAAGAACGAAAAGTCGAAAACTTAGAATAGTCGATGCGAAAAAATGCCACTTTTTGCCTATATCCGTTTTTGGAATGGTTTGTTACCTATTCTTAAGTCTCAACAAAGCTCTTCATATTTACAGTTGCTAATTGAGTTTTCCTTTTTCCAGTTTGGGGTATGCTTGCTTGGCTCGTAGGCTCGAGCTCGGCTCGACTCGTTTGATTAACGAGCTGAGCTCGAGCTCATTTAAAGATGGTTCATAGCTTGATGAGGCTTGTTAAGTTTCGAAAAGATATTTTTTTATGTCGAACTGAGTTGGGCTCGTTAAGAGCTCGAGCTCAAGCAACATGAAATATGGTGATGAAATTGTGGAGGACTTTTGCTGGCTTGGACAGGTATAACTTAACCATCTTCACTACAACTACTGTTATTAAGACCCTTTCCACATTTTACTTTTCATTTATTTAAAAATGATGTAAATTGAACATCTTAACCAAATGTATTTCTTTTCCAGCAATATTATTGCTTCTTTCTTGTTCTTTGTTATATATTTAGTTATCCCCTAAAGTTGAGACTGTTTTAATAATATTTTTCATGTCGGCTTTTAATCTAATCATTTCTCCAGCCGCATATTGTTTTCGTAAAATGGTAGCAATCCAATTTTTTTAAGTGACAATTAACTGTTTGTGCAACTTTATCTCATAATTTCGCTTTAGTCTTGGTGCAAATTATTCCTTTTTTTTTATATATATTTTACTTTGAGGATATTGGTTTTTTAGACTATCTTTCTCCAATCCAACTCAATTCAACTTAATAATTAAAAATTATTTCACTCTCCTCCACATATACAACTCAACCTTACAACCTAACTCAACTTAAATATTTATTACAATTTAATTTATTTAAAAATTATAATTTTATTCCAAAATATATCAAGTGTGGTCTCTATTTGTAGAGAACGAAAATATACGAATTTTAGTATCTTTTTTTATTTTTATTTTTTTAAAAAATACACTTATCCAATCAAAATAGGACATGTGTCTCATTTTCAGGTCACGACCCAAGGTCACAATGCTGGTTTTTCACGACCTTTTTTTTTTTTTTTTTTTTTTT
>CACSLK010024540.1:16845384-16862438 GCA_902706635.1 Striga hermonthica | reverse complement strand
TGGTCTTAGTAGAAAAATATAATGTAAGAGAATTTGATTAAGTCTATACTGTATAGGGTTTTAAACGAATCGAATCAAAGCGAATGCTCAGATATTCGATTCAGATTCGTTAAAATATTCAAAAATTCGAATTCGTATTCGATTCGTTAACTAACTCATTTTTTGATTCGTATTCGATTCGTTTAGAATATTTGAACATATTCGATTCGATTCGAAATTCATTTTCAAAAAATTTATAATTAAAAAATATTATAATTACAAAAATTAATTTTTATTTTTCATATATTTTTAGGAAAAATTGTTAATTTATGATGTTTTTACTTTTTATGTCATAGAGATAGTAGGATTATAACAATATATATACATATATATTATAAACAAAATGTATACTATATATAATTTATAAAATTTATATAATTATTGTTAACGAATCGAATATTCGAATTTCGAATCGAATATCTACAAATTCAAATTCGGATTCGTTTAACTTTCGAATATAAAACATTATTCGAATTCGAATTCGAATATTTTGAATTCAAATATTTTGAATTCGAATCACGAATATCGAATCGAACCAAAAAATTTGATTTGTTTACAAGCTTAATATTGTGTGTTAGCTATATTGCAGTATGAGACAAAGAAAATAAATAAATAAATAATAAAAAAAATGATGCAAGCTTGATGTCAAAGCTAAGTATGTTGTCCACAACTCGAAACTTAGAACTTCCTACACACGCATGAATAAACCCTTTTAACATATGGTGTTATACATGACATCATTTTTGTGTCATTATTATCTTATTTTACACATTACAGTGTTATGTATTCTTGTGAGGATATTTGAGATAGAATGGTGGAAGAGAAACAAACACATTGCTTATTGCCAAGTTATACATGAGTTGCTTTGGTATTAAGTTTGTATTTGATTGTGAATTTCACCTATAGTTAGATATTTGCCACAATTATGTGTATGCCTAACTAGTAATTTTGTTTGAAACGAAATGTACTATATATATTGATCGAAATTAATTGACATAAGCAAGAAAGTTTTTTCGCACCACTCATAATAACAGTAGTCAATCGTCTCCAAAGCTGCACATGTGTAAATAAACTATTATACGTTATACGTATATGGATATATATAATATTTAAAGTTATAAGTTTTTAATGAGTATAGCATATTTTAAAATGCTAACATTTAGGGAAATGAATAATATAATAAATATAAATTGCATAGCTTACATATGATATGACATAAGTTGTAATAAATAATATATTTTTTACAACTTTGAGAGATCGTGACCAACTAGATAACTGTAAGTTATTACTATATAGTTGTTGTTATTGTTATATATGTGCTGAAATTTCTTGAACTGCAAAATATTGGACACCAAACAAATTGCTTGGATATAATTTATTTAAAAAAAAAAAACAATTATATATACATATATGTGTGTGTGTGTGTGTGGACACCAAACAAATTGCTTGGAACATTTCTCTATACTAGTTTTTATTTTAATGCACAAGTAGCTCAAAACCGTATTTTGAATAACATACAAAATTGCAGACATTTTGAGTCCATATCATATCATAACTAGGAGGAGTATGTGATTATGGTGAATTGACAAGGTAATAATCGCACGCCTATCCTATATAATACAACTAGTTTTTGGCCCGTGCATTTGCACGGAAAGTTTATGATAGAAGAGAATAAAGTAAAAAAAAAACAAATATAAAAATAATAACATAATCATTGAAACAAAATAAGAAATAATATCTAAATATTATTAAATATTTCTTTATATACAACGTTCGTGGTTTTTCTATCGTCACAATCTCCATCAACACAAATTATTATCTCCAAACTCCTCCGACTGATGACTCTAGATCGTGCCACATACAATTTTGGTCAACAAATCTCTTGTCAACACCTTTTGAAGATGGTAGTTTGCACATTTTGGTACATGACTATTCTAACGATTATATCTTCAAAATAATAATAATAACAACAATAATAATAAAAAAATAATTGATTGATATAATTAAAACAACAAAGGAAAATGTAATAGCTATTTATAAAGACAAAAAATTAAACAGTACCTATAAGCATAGTTGGGTTAACAAACTTGGGACTATTGTACCCTCACTTTGGCGTGTACCATGTCCCGAGTTCGAGTCACTCGGAGGGGAATTGGGGAACCAGTTTAGATCCTCTTTTTTAAGAAGAAAAAAACAAACTTGGGACTATTTAAATCCTTGAAATTTTTGAACTTGTACATGGAAGAATTTATAAACACCGCCAGTTTTGTTTTTCCATAAAATAAGAATATATTGAAATTCATCCATGTTTTGAAGGAGTTAGTATTGGGATTATAAACAAATTTATCTGGCCATCATAATTTAGCTAAGTATTAATTTATTTTAATTAATATAAATAATTCGAATTATAATGTGTCTGATCTTTGGGATTAATTTTTGCAAAATAAATATGAATAAACAACTGTTATAAGTCATTCTTTTGCTGATGGGGATTTTCCAATTACGGGGAATAATTATCATAATTATTTTATTAATAATTATAATAAGCAATTTGGAAGTGACATAATGTGAAGGAAATGATAATAATATAAGTCATTCTAGTGCTCAAGAAAAATACTTAGAAAAGATAATAATATAAAAAAATACATAACCATAATTCATTTCATGAGAAAAAATATGAATTAAGAAAATGATTTTAAATTTTATTAAACATATTGTTTGTATACAATATTTATGGTTTTTCTATCGTCAGAATCACCATCACCACATATCATTATTTTCAAACACTTCCCATTAGTAACTCCAGAAAAGCAACGTCCAATTGTTTATTACTGAAAACAGGGTCATTCAAGACTAAGCGAACGTGTGAGAGAGATTGATCTTGACTCTTGATGATCGCCATAGTATAGGAGACCATGTTAAAAAAAAATTGCGTCGAAATTTTAACGGTACCCTCAAACAAATAGGAAATAATAAAATAGAAGAGCCATTACAACCATTTTCTTTATGCTAAATCAATTTTGTAACTCCCTTAATTGATTTATGCTCATAATTTATGGCATTCAAGCAAGTTAATTTGTAACTTAAAAATGAAATTGAATGCTAAAAAAATTGGAGGGAGAATAAAATTTAATGCATCACAATAAAATTAAATGCTTGTCTTGCCAAATTATATATTTATAGATGAAAGCCAACTTTAATAGGGATTAACTGCATCATCATGAAATGTTATAACGCTTCACCAATGCGCTTCTTCATTTTTGCTTCTTTAATTTTTTTTATTTTTTTAATTTTTTTATATCGAGGTTCGAGGTTTGCGTCTGACTAGTCCTCAAGAAAACAGCACCGGCCCCTCAAAAACTGTCTCCGGTTAAATCAAGGAGTCAATGCCCAAGTGATTGTTCGCTGACCCTCCCAGCTCAAAGTTGGCCCCACCTATCCAGTCGCAGTGTCCCACCGAAGTGATTGCTTCATGCTGGCCCCACCTATCTAGCTGCTGGTTCCCCCGAGTTTCAACCTCCCACTCTGCCGCTTGTAGCCCTCAACACTAATTGTTCCACCATTTGCGTTCTGGGGGTTGAACTCATGACCTCATGTCATGGGTACCTCACTCTTAACCAGTAGGCCAAGATGTCATTGACTTCTTTAATTTAATTACACGGCTAATGAATCTATAGTGGAAGATGTAGGGTGTGAAAACTCAATGTCACGTCCAAATATTTAAGGTTCCAAGTCCGATAAATAAGTTTGGTAGATTACTTTTTCTATTGTCAATTGGTTTTAGAATGAAACCTCATTTGAGCTTGTATGTTGGACTTGATGGAGAAATAAGTTTTGAGTTGTTGGTCGAAGATGCATTTTGTACTGTCCATATTTATATATGTTTACACAAAATGTTAATTCCTATGTGATATCATATGACAAAATTATCTTGGTCGCTGTTAACGCCCAATAGATTTGATTGTACCACATTTTTTTTTTTTTTTTGTTATTTATATTTTTAATAATTATTTCTCATTCATCTGGTCTCTATTTTTCTTCACGTTCCTTTCCTCTTTTCTTCACACGAGAAGAAAATAATGTGTCATATGGGGAATTAGTAAACACCATAATATAATTGTAACTTTTATAGCTACTTATTTTATAAATTTCGAGGTTCTTCATATTTTAAACAATTTAAAAGATTTATTTCAATCAACTTATTAATTATTTTTTTTTTTCAAAAATTTTGAGGTTCTATCAAAGTTTAATTTATAAACGATCAATTAGCTTATCTACTAACATTTGGAACTATATTTGAATGTTCGCATTTCTATATTTTGGACGTTAACTCCATCGAACAATAGTGTTTTGCTGAAACACGAAAAAAATGATGCGGCAATTTTCTTACAACAATAAAAAAAGATAAAATTAGAGAATAAGATTATAAAAGTAGTTATTTAATCATTTAATGTTTGTTTTCCAATTAAAAAATTTAAGATATTAGATAAATGCACATTCTGAAACTTTTCATTTTTTTTGTCGAAAGAAAATAAAAATTATTTTATTTTATATTAATTCAAAACGTGTTGCTAAGGCTATGTTTGGTAGACCAATAAGCTAGCTTATAGCTTATCTGATTAGCTTATAAGCTTCATGTATTTAAATAAGCTCCGTTTGGTAGGACGAGCTTATTTAAAAAACTCGAGCTTATTTGTTAAGCTTATTTTGGTAACTTTTCAAATAACATCGTTGAAATTTTTATTTCAGCTAGCTTATCAACTAATTTTACCAAACACTTTTATCATATAAGCTAGTTTTTCAGCTATAATCATAAGCTACAAGCTATAAGCTCGAAATTACTGATAAGCTATAAACTAGCTTATCAGCTATCAGCTAGCTTATTAGGTAGTTTTACCAAATATAGCCTAAGTGACTGGCTCACATGCTTGGGGATTCTATGTGTCAAAATTACATGCTTCATTATGAGCTTGGTTAGATTTTAATTATTTACCATTCAAAAATAATTTGGTCTGAACTTCGATTTAACATCCATATTGTATGTATAAAAAAATGTATTTATAACAATAATATTTTTTTAATATAATTAGAAAAATAAAATTATTTATCAATTAATATTTTTATATTTTAAGTAGTTATATGATATAAGTTATAAAAATTTCTATAATAATACAACGCATGTAAGTCGCACAAATAACATGTGTCTTTCTAAATTATATAATAATATATAATTTTTGTAAAAAACTAAATAAAACTTAAAATAATTTTTTTCATTAATTTTAAAATTTAAGAATAATTTTTTAACAAACACCCGTGTACTACACGTATATTGTACTAGTAGTCTTTAATTAAGAGAAAACAAAATATAGTGTTTAGATATTCAAATTAAGGTAATTTGTTGTGGACTATATTTGGACACGTTGCTTTTATCTTCCTCTACTATTTCAAAGATGAATAAACTATCAATTTAGCATAGACACAAAAATAAAAATACATCAATTCAAGATCAAAGACAATCAATTATTTTAAAGTATTTTGAATTTCAAATTGATAGATTTTTATCTTTAAACTTATAATTAATAGATTACTCATATATTCTTTCTTATATAGAATTATAAAATAGAAATACTTCATAAAAATTGAAAATTAAATTACCAATAGAGAAAAATCTTGACCTATTTTTATGCACTATATAAAATTGCCCCAATATAGCGAGATCATGCGGAGCTTTATTTCCGATTTTGCCACTTTCGTTTTCGGGGAAAACAATAAAATTTTCTCTCTCACACACATCCACACACTCATCGTCAACCCCTGCGCCTGGCGCTGTAGTGTACTGTGAAGAAAACCATTAACTCTATATAGCTCGTCTGGTTAATTATTGTACCTCGAGTAATTTGCTCGGTATTTTGTAGCGTTGAGAGTAATTTTTGCTGTAGCGAAAGGTAGATCTGAAGTTGAAGTAGCTCCCGTGATCAGTTCTGCTCCTAAGAAGCTTCAACGATCGAACCTTCATCTTCATTTCGTGCTAATGGTACTTTTTCCGGTTATGTCTCTTTCAGAATTGAGGAATTATGTATCCTTTATGAATTTATTTTTCTCCGTGGAGGGAAGGAGAAAATTAGTGCTAGCCCAGTTGTGGCTAAATGTTGAAGAATGGAAGGACTTGAAATTGATCATTATTTTATGCAGCAGTGTCGGATTGTGATGAAGCAGCTATCAAGTTGATGTTAACCTTGTGTTTTTTTCTTTTCTTGTTCATTTTCTCAGTATATAGAAAAAAGTTTTTGATGCATTTTTCCTGAAGTTTTAGCTGGATGGAGTATGTCTGTTGTGTGTTGGTTTTTCAGCTCCACAGAGCGTGAACCGGTGGAGGAGGCATGCAGGGTTTTTTTCTTTATGTCAGACATAATTGTTCGTTGTTCTTGATCCCTGAACTGTTTTGTTGTGAAATTGCAGGAAATGGAAGGGCTTATGGTCTGAAAAGAACTGCGTGAGGGGGGCAGAAAATGGCGAAATCGTGGCCGCATTTCCCATCTCAAGATGTGTTATCATCAACACAGGCAGCGGTCAGATCAAAAGAATGGGAGGGCCCAACAAGGTGGACCGAGTACTTGGGCCCAGATATAGGATCCATAAGTAATGGTGGAGCCGCGTATCAAGGCTCTGGCAGTTCATCCCAGAAGGGTTTGAACATGCAGTGGGTGTACCAACTCACCCATGTAGCGGAAGGGTTAATGGCGAAAATGTATAGACTTAATCAGATTTTGGATTATCCTGATTTGGTAAATCATATCTACTCAGAGGCATTCTGGAAAGCAGGCCTGCTACCAAACCAACCCAAAATTTGTATTTTGCTTGAGAAAAAGTTTCCTGAACACCACAGCAAGTTGCAGCTTGAACGGGTAGCTCTTTTGGACCTTTTGAAAAAAAAAATATTATTCTTTTTTCTTCTTTGAACTGGGTCTTAGTATCATTGTTCCATGGACGGCTGTGATAGGTGGATAAGTTTGCATTGGACGTTATGAACGATAGTGTTGAGGTTCATTTGCAGAGCTTGGAGCCATGGATTCAGGTGAGACGTGAATATTATTGGCTTGTATCTATAGTCTGTATTGGTGCTTTAACACAAGAATCATATTCAAGTCAATTGTGACAATGGTACATTACCATACTTACTCTTGCTGGCTGTTCTTTTTCTTTATAATTTTTTGTTTTTTGGGTCAGGAAATGTAATCTATTCTGGGTGCTTTTCATCATGTGTAGAATTTTGTTTGTATAAGGCATTTACTAAATCGTAACAAAATATGTTTTTGTAACTTGTTATAATTTGGGCGTGGTAAATAAATTATCTGAGGGAAAGATTTTCTGTGAAAATCCCACAACGGTATAAATGTAATGATATGACTTTGCCAGGTGGGTGATGAATCTTGTTTGTGTTAGGCAGTTAGCCTTGCTTTGTGTATGCACCTTGTATGTTCTGCAGATCTAATGACATTTCATTCCACTCTCTGTATCAGCTGCTTCTTGACTTGATGGCATTCCGAGAACAATCTCTGCGGCTCATATTGGATCTAAGCAGTACTGTGATTACCTTGCTGGTGAGGAACGAAAAAAGGACACTATTTGTTGAGAAGCCAAGAATACACTAGTTCTGTGTTGTTCATATATTATTTCTGCTGATAGCCTGTAGTTACCTATTTCATACTATAAGTTGTGAAATTATTTTATGACGTACTCTTAAGATATACTGTAATAGCCATCCAAATGGGGGATCACCATTGCTTTTATCAGCTCAGGTTTTTTAACGTTTCAACCATTTTTTTGCAGCCCCATCAAAACTCCCTCATACTACATGCCTTTATGGATCTCTTTTGCTCATTTGTACGGGTCAATTTTTTTTCCGAGAAGGCAAGTTATGGTCACCTATGTTATTGGTTTTCCTGTGATAACCTTTCATCTGATTTTTTCCTGTTTACGTTAATATATCACAATCATGATAAACAATTGCACTACAGATACCTAGAAAAATGATACTGCAAACGTACAATCTTTTGCACGCTATGGCACGGAATGACCGTGATTGTGATTTTTACCATAGGTGAGATTTCAACTACATTCATATTCATATTATGAATCTCTTGTAGTTTATTGTTAGCTTTTAACTTAAGCTCTGGCTCTTAATATAACTCCCTTTTTTGTTATGCTCAATTTGTTTCCAGTTTCCCATGCTGAGCTATGTTAGGATATGCATTTTACTTTTGTTTTTTAAAAGGGACCCAAATTCGTATCAAGATATATTTCAGTCTGTAGCTAATCTTTTTTTTACCCCCCCTGGAATGCCAGGTTAGTTCAATTTGTAGATTCTTATGATCCACCATTGAAGGGGTTGCATGAAGATCTTAATTTTGTCAGTCCTAGGATTGGAGAGGTAACATTGTCTTCTTGGCTGCAATTTATTACTCTGACATTTACCGTCGTATCTGTTTTTCTCCAGTCCCTAATCAAGTAACTAACTATAATGGGCACTTGGCTTCCTTAGCTTTGATGTGACAGAATGTTTTCTATAACTTTTTGATGTGGGGTGTGTTCATTGTAATATTGCTTGTCAACTTGTTTTATAGTTTATCCCATTTTTGTTTTTAGTTTATCCCATTTTCGTAGGCTGAATCATTTTATATCATAATACATTCTTTTATACCTGTGGACTGTTACATGCATAACAATTGCCTGCCTTAATCTGAAGCTAATGATGCCATTCAGAGTGACTGCTCGAAATGTTAACTAGATAACAATCACAAAAATAAACAATAGAGATGTTTTATTATCTTTATAAGGTAGTGCATATTACTTATCTCTATCATATATTCTATTTTTCAGGTTTTGGAGGCTGTGGGCCCTATTATCTTCTTATCTACAGACACGAGGAAGCTGCGAAATGAGGGTTTTCTAAGTCCATTTCATCCTAGATATCCAGACATACTCACTAACTCGGCACATCCAATGGTAACTGGAGTTCCTCTGTTGTTCACTGATATGCCTTCCACTTTGACTTTACATTTACATTTGTCACACTGCAGAGAGCTCAAGACCTGGCAAATGTTACTTCCTACCGTGAATGGGTATTATTTGGATATTTGGTTTGTCCTGATGAGCTACTTAGAGTCACAAGCATTGATATCGCCTTGGTAACTACGAGACAATTCTTCTTTATCTGATGTGATTTAATATTTATATTTATATGAAATGCGTGTTAATTATTTGTGTGCATTCAGTAATTTTGATACTTCGATTTTTTAGAATTTGGTCCTCCATTTTGGCTAATAGATCTTTGTTTATTATTTTCTTCCAGGTTGTGCTGAAGGAAAACCTAGTCCTGTCTTTATTCAGGGACGAAGTGAGTTTTTCTCACTTACTATAGATGAAACCTTTATTTCCTTGTCTTTCTCATAATAGTGGGAAAAAGCCTTATCTAAGACCTTATCATGTGCTTTTCAACAAATTATTGCTTTTCTTTGGAATCATAGTTTGTTAATAGTCCAAGAGTAGCAGATTATGTATTATTATCTACTGTCAACATTATAAGTTACTAAAATAAATAAATTCGAAATATCAAATTACAAAATCATGAAATGCTTGGTCTCAATTCAGGATTTAATAATATGCATTTCTTAAAACAAATATGTTTTGTTTCTGCAGTATATATTGTTGCACGATGACTATCAGTTATATGTTTTACCACGGATACTTGAATCAAAGAAGTTGGCAAAGTCTGGAAGAACAAGGCAAAAGGAAGCAGATCTTGAATACAGTGTTGCAAAGCAGGTAGAGAAAATGATAAGGTATTGACAAATTTAAGAAGTGTTGCTGATCTTTTTTTTTTTTTTTTTTTTTTTTGTGGTTTTAATTTGTCATTTCCCAAGGTGTCTTCCGTGGAGGAACTGGAAGCATGATTTAATGCTATGGATATAGTAGTTATAAGTTCTGAACTCTTAATTATTTAAATTTTTTTGTAACTATGTATTTTACTTTGTTTCGAAATGCCTGACATTAAATCTTGATAGTTTCTTATATTCTTTTATTTGATTTATATTTATATATCGTCACAGTGAAGTTCATGAGCAAGCGTTATACACCTGTGATGCTATACACCACGAAAGAAGAATATTGTTGAAGCAGGAGATTGGAAGGATGGTTCTCTTCTTTACTGATCAACCAAGTTTATTGGCTCCTAATATTCAGGTGTGCATGTTTATGATTATATGCATGTGTCTTAAGCTAATTTTCCATATATGGTTTGTGTGTTCTTAGATGTTTCATGATAAGAAGCCATTATGGAATCTTGGTAGACAAGGGTAGATTGCGAAAATGATAAAGGCAATTGATGAGCCTTGGGTGTGTGGTTATCAAATATTTGGTCTACCCCAAACTTCAAATAAGAACAGCATGCAACTGGGAAATATTCTCTTAGATGCTAATTTCTGCTTTGGTAACTGCATTATTTGCCTGTGGAGGAGCTATGATACACATAAAACTTAAAGGCTGTTGGTTTTGTGCAGATGGTGTTTTCTGCCTTAGCCTTTGCACAGAGTGAAGTACTATGGTATTTCCAGCATGTTGGGATAGCGACTTCTAAATCAAAAACTGCTCGAGTTGTGGCGGTTGAAACTGTAAGAATGTAAATCCAGTTATATACTTATATAAATATATATATTTTCTGTGGTATTTTTCTTTGTTAAATGTCTTATCTGTTGCGGTCTGTTAGATGATGCCCACAATTATTATTATTATTTTTTTTTAAGTTATGTTTTTTTATTTTGATTAACTATTCTGCAGTGAACCACATTTTGTCTGTATGATTGCAGGATCCAAATGATCCAACTATCGGGTTCTTATTGGATGGAATGGACCGTCTTTGCTGTCTTGTCCGCAAGTATATTGCAGGTTAGGTTCCCTACACAATGCTAATTCATGTATCACTTTTATAATTTGTGGCTTGGACCCTAATATTAGATTTGCATGGGATTTTAAGTTATAATGCCTTATTTAAAATTTGTGTGCATCTTGTGTCTTGCTCATTTTTTCATTATGTCCAGTATATCTACCATAGGCATGGGCAACACAGAGTGCCACTTTTGGGAGCCCATGCTGACTCCGTTTGATCTTTGTTGGGTTATTCAATTGGCACTAATTAATTATTTAATTTATTTCAGCCATTAGAGGCTATGCCTTGTCATATCTATCGTCCTGTGCTGGTAGAATCCGATTTCTGCTTGGTACCCCTGGAATGGTGGCTCTCGACGTAGATTCTACATTGAAGGGACTTTTCCAAAGAATGGTTCAGCATCTAGAAAATATACCAAAACTTCAGGGTGAAAATATTTCGGCTATCACCTGTGATTTATCAGTAAGCTGTTCATGAAGTCAGTTTATATCTTCGTTATCAAACCCCGACTGCTTACCTTTATTTTTATGTTAAGCTAGACTGAAGTAGACATAGTTTTCACATAACCCAGAAAAACCCCCTAAAAGAAAGAGAAAATGAAATGGGTTATTATTGTTTTCACATAACCAAGCAACCTCCCCCCGCCCCCCGAAAAGCTAGAGTGCAGTAGACATAGTTTTCACATTTTTGCTCAATTATCATAGTCAAGCTAATATATGAAAACATCGGGCTAATGGAAAGGGACTTTATTGCATTTTATAGATATAACTTAATTGTACTGCATATTTGTTTTCCTGCTTTCAAAAGATTCTTTCTGAACCGACGTTATAATAATATCAACAATCATATGTGATTAGCATGACTTGATGGATTCTGAATAAGTGACGGTTCTGAATTGGCTCTCAACCTGGTGACTGATCAATGAATAATGGTATGAACAGAAATTTGGGCTGTTTTTGGTTGAGAATAGCCATTGCTTGTTTGTTCAGGCTGCAAAATATTTTTCAGATATAAGCCGAGCGATAATTGATCTAGAAGTTTTTTATTTGGTTTTTCCATCCTACTATTTCCATTACATTCTTTGCTGGTTTAACTTGTTCTATAATTTGGTCGTAAATCTGTATCTGAACTCGATTGGGGATTTTAATTTGCTGCCCAATGTATCAACCAGCAAATCATTTTAAAGATTATTGCTTATTGAACTGTATAAAATCTTTCGTGGTTATTCAAGTTCCTAAAATTCTTTTCCCCTCAGGAATTACGCAAGGATTGGCTATCCATATTGATGATTGTGACTTCTGCACGTTCATCTATTAATATTAGACATTTGGAGAAAGCTACGGTATCTACAGGTAAAGAGGGCTTATTATCTGAAGGGAATGCGGCACACAATTGGTCCAGGTATATAGTAAATGCATGTCAGAGTATTATTTTTCTAAGTTACCCACGAGGTTGCTGACGCGTATTGGTTCAAATGCAGATGTGTTGATGAGCTTGAAACTCTATTATCGAAGTATGGGAGTCTGAAGAAACTTTACTTCTATCATCAACATCTTACAACTGTGAGTTAATGTCAGTTTATGCTTTTTCTTTTTAAATAAAAATTTTGTATCATTAATTTGACTCCAGCGGTTCTTCAGGTTTTCCGTAACACCATGTTTGGTCCTGAAGGTCGTCCGCAACATTGTTGTGCCTGGCTTGGTGTTGCTAGCAGCTTTCCAGAATGTGCATCACCTATTGCTCCAGAGGAGGTATTTATGAACTAAACTTTAATCATGCAGTTGTTCACATTGGCTCTCAAGTCTCAAACCATTGACAGTGATAATTTTATAATTTTCTCTTCATGAAGATCCTTCATGGCCCTAACTCTAGACTCTTTCAGGTGACGAAAATTGGCCGAGATGCAGTTCTATATGTTGAATCTCTTATTGAATCCATCATGGGTGGACTGGAAGGTTTAATAAATATTCTCGGCTCAGAAGGAGGATTTGGCTTCTTGGAGATGCAGGTTTCTTTATTTTCTGAATCCATTTGACATACTTGTAAAGTTTGACATATTCTTACTGTATTGAATGGTATTGAATTTTCAGCTTAACCCTGAACAAGCAGCGAATCTTATGAACTTAACATCCAGAGTATCTGCCCCTTCAATAAAATCTCCAAGAGCTCCATACAATTTTCATTTGCCGGGCTATGAGAGCTATCCAGAAAATAACAGTTCTATCAAAATGTTTGTTAGCTTTAAATTTTCAAAATATTCCATTTTTCAACTCTTCTGGGACAGTGTATTTTTTCAATAATCTGTTTTGGTGGACAGGTTAGAAGCTGCAATGCAGAGATTAACAAATCTTTGTTCAGTCTTGAATGACATGGAACCTATATGCGTTCTAAACCATGTATTTGTTCTTCGAGAGGTAATTTTACATTTCATTTTAAGACACTGAAACCATAGAGCATCTCCAATTGTCTTTGAATAGCTATTTGTTGCCACATGGCACAAAAAAGTCTATGTGGCATAGAAAATGTCTAGAAGTCTTTCTAGATGTAGAAGTCCTTAACAACTTCTATTATATATTATAATATTTATTTAATTTATCTCTCTTCTCCAACCAATTATAATTTTACCCATTTCAATTATACCACAATTAAATGAACCATTAGAGACACATTTTCTTAATTTTCTTTCTCCATGCCATACAAGAAGACAAAATGGTCAGTGTTCCATTGGAGATGCTCATAGTCTTCAAAGCTGGGTGGTTTAAAGAAAACCTCAGGTATCCTCTTAAAAGAAACTGAAGCTTTACACACTGTCATGCAGTACATGAGAGAATGTATCCTTGGGAACTTCAAACGTCGACTCCTCACCGTGCTGAAAACCGATTCCGATCTCCAGAGGCCTTCCATCCTCGAATCTCTCATCCGCAGGCACACCTCCATAGTTCACCTGGCAGAGCAACACGTCAGCATGGACCTCACCCAAGGCATCCGTGAGATCCTCCTCGCCGAGACCTACTCTGGCCCCGTCTCATCTCTCCAGCTGTTCGAAAAATCCCCTGAGCAGCAAACTGGGTCGGCAACTGAGGCTGTCTGCAACTGGTATATTGACAACATTGTCAAAGACATCTCGAATGCCGGCATCCTATTCGCCCCTCTCCACAGGTGCTTTAAAAGCACGAGGCCTGTCGGGGGCTATTTCGCCGAGTCGGTCACTGATCTCCGTGAGCTAAAAGCGTTTGTCCGCACGTTCGGAAGCTATGGGGTCGACAGGCTGGACAGGATGCTGAAGGAGCACACGGCCGCACTCCTCAACTGCATCGACACGACTTTGCGCGCGAACCGAGAGAATCTCGAGGCGGTGGCTGCAAGCATGCACGCTGGGGATCGGGTGGAGACCGAGACGAATATAAAGCAGATTATTGACATGGACACGATGGTCAGGTTCTGCATCCAGGCGGGCCAGGGGGTAGCCTTTGGTGCCTTGCTGGCGGAAGCATCCGGAGCTGTGCTCAGGGAAGGTGCGCCTCTGATATATTCGCTTCTAGCAGGAGTGGCGGGGCATCTGCCGGATGAGATACCCGAGAGGAGAGAGGTGAGGAGAATGAGGAGAGTGGCGAGCATAGTGAATGGTGTCGGGAATCGTGATTTTGAGTGGATTAGGTCGATTTTGGATGAGGTTGGGGGAGCGAACGACGGGTCGTGGAGCTTGCTGCCGTATTTGTTCGCCACTTTTTTGGCGTCCTCCGTGTGGAACACAACTGCCTTTAATGTTGAAACGGGAGGCTTCAGCAATAATGTGCATTGTTTGGCCAGGTACTTGCGAGTCTTTGTTTCAGTGTGTAGAGAAACAAGTTGGAAGGGAAAAATATGGATAATTAGGTGGGCAATTGGATATGAATGTAATTAGTTATTATCCAAAGCTGGTGAGTTAATATGAGTTATTTTGAATAAAGTAGATATAGTGGATGATTCTGAATCTGAAATTAAATAATAATTAAAATGTAATGATTAAAGTTGGCACGGTGTAAAAGTAGGAGATATATTATAGGAAGTGATAGGTAGTTAAAATTATGTGAGTGGATCAGTAGTTAATTAAAGTTGATGTGATGTGTAAGTTGGGTTGATGGGTTGAGTTGGATTTTGAGTTAGGTGATTGGATATGAAATGACTCAGCCGGTTATAGTCGGTTAAGTTGGGTCATAGCTCATTTCCAATCGCCCCCTAGTAGTTTTTGTGAATGTAATTGGGCTAATTTTGTAGCGAACCCGTCGGGTAATCTCCATGTGCTTAATTTTGGTTTAGATTATGAAGTTTTGTGAACCAATTTTTCGTTGTCAGGTGCATATGTGCTGTGATAGCAGGAAGTGAATTTGTCAGACTTGAAAGAGAATATCAGCAGAGAGAATATCATTCAAATGGTCACATGGGTGAGTCATTGGATCTCGAGACGCAGAGCTATACATCGATAGAGGTAAGCATAAAATCGACAATGCAGCTTTTCATCAAATTCTCCGCCGGAATTGTTCTAGAGTCTTGGAGTGAAAGCAATAGGTAAGTCGGAATAATCCTAAATTGTCAGATTATATAAAGTCTCTTTGATTACAGTTTGTTTACATATAATCGACCTATGTAAATTTTTGTTTTTCCTTCATTTTTTGCAATCTGTAGGTCCCACCTCGTGGCAAAGCTGATCTTCCTCGATCAAGTGTGCGACATCTCACCATATCTACCGCGAAGCTCCTTAGAATCCCACATACCTTATGCTATCCTACGATCTGTATACAGCCAATACTACTCCAACTCATCAACACCGCTTGCACTATTGAATCTTTCGCCACGTCATTCTCCCACCATGTCACTCGCGCATGCTTCGCCCTCGATGAGGCATCATCATCCACGTGCTGACTCGACACCACAGTCGCAAGCCAACGAGTCGGGCTATTTCAAGCCCTCGTCTGCTCACGGGCCAGACCACTATGAGGCCGATGGTTTTGGGCCGAGAAGCAATAATGATGTCAGAAATAGAAATGGGAGGCGGTCGGGCCCATTGGGCTACAGCTTAAGCAACAAGTCGAAGTTTGTGGAGGGGTCAACGTCGGGCAGCACGGGCCCAAGCCCATTGCCGAGATTCGCCGTGTCGAGGTCAGGCCCGTTATTGTACAAATAGTTATATCTGAGATTTGTGAGTTTGGATTATGTGTTGGGTACTTGTCTAGTTGATTTCGTAGTGTTTATCATGTCTTTGCAGTGATATATCTAATAATTATGTAGCTTCTTATGCAACAATATAGATCAAGCTTTCACTACATTTTTGCACTGGTTCTTTGTTTTTTGTTTTCTCTTTTAATTAATTTATTTGTTTCTTAATCTTTGATGAATGTCAGCTTGAAAATTTTACGTGTAGAAGAGATGGTTAGATTTGTACCTGATCAGTGTAATATTTTTTGTTATTATATTTTCTTTTTATTTTTAATATTTTTTCCTTGGGTCTTTTAGTGTAAAGGTGGGAGTTTGTGCATGTCTCTAAGCTATACATCATTTTTCAGTCTTCTCTTTTTCACAATGAAATTTTAATATTTTATTTATTTTAAATAGATAATATATTCTTTGGACTATAACATAATTGAATGTACTCGAAGTTCTTCAAAACAGCCTAGACAAAAATGGAAACTTTTATGTTCTGATCAGTGTTTTAAAATGCGCATTGCGCATCGCGTCGCGTTTTGGTCCTTATATTGCGTAGCGTAAATATGATGAAGATCGTGTGTTTCGACTGCCGATAAGCCACAAACCAGTGCCTTGAATCGCCGATAGTTGCCTAGAGGTTCACAAACCGCACCCCTCTAAACGATATAATTGCTATAGAATTTTGGTGAAAATCTACAGCAAAGAGGATGAACAAAAGTTCTTGAGTTCTTATTAATTCTTGGATGATTTAATTATGAAAAATAACATAGGGGAAGGGGCCTTTATATAGGCACCAACTAGATCTAAGTCTATTCTACCTAGGAAACTAATAAGGTAATAAAATATTAAGTAACCTAAACAATCTAGATATTCTAAAGCAATAAGG
>CACSLK010024540.1:16789886-16818406 GCA_902706635.1 Striga hermonthica | reverse complement strand
AAAAAAAAAAAAAAACCTCCATCTTAATTTATTTAGATGTCTTATTTTAGTTTCAAATTAATTTCTATACATCCATCTCTAGATGAAATTTTGCAATTCATTTTGTGTGTGTGTGTGTGTGCATATTCTTAATTTTTGATTTTTATTTTTTTACTTTTTTCAATTCAGTGTAACTTTTTATCATCAAGTTTTAAACAAACTTGAATAGCTACAAACATGATGTAATCATTAATTAATTAATTCATGTTAAAATGTGTAATTACAATTGAGTTAATATTATTGATAACTAGCAACAATAGGGATGATTGTGATGCAATCCGACGGCTAAAATTGGGTCGTGAGATTGGAGGATCTAATTGGAGATATCATCAAAAGCTTATCACAAATGTACTCATTTGCTCCTTAGATTTGAATTTTGGTACAAATTTATATAGTTATGTTATATAAAAAAGGTGACTACTTGTTGGTACATATATTCAATTTGGGGTCTCCAAATTTCTGTAATTGTATTTCTAATCTCTAGAAGTTGACAGTTTGTGGGACCTTGTGGCCACAACTCTATAGTCTATAGACTCTATACACTTGTTTTTATGCCCATTTTTAGAAGTTTGTTTATTATCCATTTTCTTCTGGGAAATTACCTATTGCTTACACATTGCTTTTGCTTTGACTCCTTTTTTCTCTGCCTCTGACTTCCGAGATTACCCTTCACAATTCATCAATTTCAAGGAAAACAAATTTCCACCCTCTAGACAATTCCATCCTAGGGTTTAGTAGTGTTAATTAAACGAGTCTGCCTCGACTCGGCTTAAGCTCGGCTCGTTAAAACTCGAGTTCGAGGCCTTAACATGTCGAACTCGAGCTCATTTGGTAACGAGCTGGGCTCGACTCGACTCGCTACGGCTCGAAAAGAGTATTTTTATATAATTTTTTATAGTTCTGCTCGTTAAAGCTCGAGACTCGAACACCTTAAGCTCGAGCTCGACTCTGTTCAGCTCATTTACAGCGGTACTAGGGTCTCAACTCTCAACTCAGAATCGTTAGATCAAAAACATATATCAGAGTGTATGTAATATTCGACGGTCCACATTGGCCATTATGTCAGAAATTTTTGAATTTATTGTTGTGTACCGTCAGATGAAACACACAAACCTTGTTCCAATAGGATGAAATTTACATTCCGGCCCTTGAAATTAATATATTTACAAATTACGACAATTAATGAATTCACTATTTTGGAATGGTTGGTTGGTAGATATGTGTGTTTGCCCTTATTTTGTACAAGGAATTTAGTCAAGCCTCAATGGTCATTCCCTAGCTTTTAATTTTTTGATTCAGTTAGATTGATCAGCTATTCTGATTATTGATATTATTTTTCAAAATAAAAGAGATATTTATTACCACAAAAGCTACAAGTATGAAAATATAATTCGAACAAGAATTATGGCCACTTCTTAATTATGTAATTAATTTAGTTATGTAATATACTACTAGTATATACTCATTTGATATTTATTTAAATTAATATTTTTTTCCATTTATTTTTCGAGACAGGTGCGAAGATATCTGTACCAAGACGTCATTAGATTGGACGATCTCGAAAAGTTCATTGATTGTTCATTTATTCAGGTATTAGCTGTAGATATTATAGATAATTATTATTTGACAGACTAATTAACTACTCAATAATATCAATGTTTAGAAATAAAATATACTGTATCATATGACCTTTTTTTGGGACGTCTCAATTTGTCAATTTTTGTGAATAAAATAAGGTATTCTTATTATAAAAATATAAAATAATTGATAGTTGAGTATGGTAAGAAGATATGTAGGTCATATATAATAATGTAGTGTAGTATGATATAATAATGAATATTATTGCAAATTTGTTTGTTTGTTGTTATATATATGTTGGCAGGCCTACACAATAAATGGTGCCAAAGTGATATTCCTGAATGAGAGAGCACATTCTAGAGGCCCTTGCAAAGGCTCTTCCACTGCCAATCCTTGCTCCACTTGTCACAGACTTCTTCAGAACTCTTTTCATTTCTGCTCCCTCTCTTGCAAGGTCATCCACACTTTAATTATTAAATAATTGCCCATTATAAATTTTCGAGACGAATTATAAAAAATTACAATTTCAAGCTTTATTTAGTCTAGGCGAGCCGAGTGGAGCGGGACTTGTTTAATTTAACAGCACTAATTTAATACAAATGCATGCAGGTGTATCACATGTTATATCAAGGGGAAGAGCTGTCGAGCATTACGTGGAGATTTGAATCCGACTTCTCCATCTCTCAATTGGACGACCTCCGAGCTGACGTATCATCTGACGATGCCCCAAATTCCATTTTGGAGGACCCACTTGAATACGGAGGGTCCAATTTCGAAACGGGTAGCTCGGGATCCCGAACAGTTCAAAGGAATTCGAATAATAGAAGGAGATTTATGATGTCCTTAAGCAACAGAAGAAAAAGTACTCCTCAAAGGTCTCCACTTTCTTAATTGATTGCATCATCAACTATTTTCCACATTAATTAGTAAATAGTCATTTAGCAAAGTCTGTACTTTAATTAATTAATTTCTTCTAATGGCGTTATATGAACACCTGATATGAAATACTATGGTGACAGGGAGTTTGTAGCAGGGAAATGCAACTATTTCTATTACAAGCTCTCTTACCACCAATTTTGTTCCGTTGACTGGAAATTTGACCCACCATATATAAATGTAATTTAATTTAAATATTATTTTAATATAAACTCAAAATATCACAAACAATTAATCAAACAAAAAAAAAAATTATATTTAAGAATCTCCTAAATCTTACCAGGGATTATTATTATAATTGATAATGATTAAGCTAATTCATACAAAAAAATTAGTTTTTTTTAAGATATAATCATTTATTTATATTTCTTTTTCTTTTTTTTTTTTAAAAAATAATAACATAATAGAGAGCGAGAGGAAAAGAAAAAGTGGACATGTATGTAAATTCACATATGTCAGTCAGACTGTGTGGGGATTAGGACCGCAATGGATTTTTTCTTTTTAGGTATTCCGAGTCATGTCCCAACTATTTCGTTGGTCGATTCGAGTCGTACACCTGTCAGTGGTGAGTGAGTCTCCTAATAAGAATTTTCTGCATTCACAAGTACTTGAATTCGAGATTTTGCTTAAGCGACATCAATCTGTTTAACACTTGAGCCAATTCGTGGTGGAAGTTCAAATTCAATTATATGAATTGATTGGGGAGAGGTTCACATGGTGATGGTGGTGGTGGATTGGCGGGGCCCACTTTCCTCCATTTCCCGCAGAAAAAACACCCCATTACAGGGAAGCTCCACGCGGCAATACCCCCAAACATAAATTTCCATAAAGTTTAATTCGCAAAGGACCAACCATGACTATCCTACAATTTAATATATTATGTATTTTTTTGAAACTAAAATAATATATCTTGACAAATAAAATTTTATCTTTATGTATATTTGAAATTAAAATATTAAATCTTGAAATTTATGATATTTCTTAATGAAAGTATGCTATGTATTGACGGATCGACACACGGAAAATGGTGATCGTATAATGTTTTACAATTTAACCGTTATTAATCGTTAACGGTAGATGAAAGAAAATGAATATCTAAAAACAAACCATATATCATTGACGTTTCACAAGTGTAAATTATTAAATGAGCTTCATTATTCAGTTCGTACTCGGCTCGTATAATTTCTCAATCAGGGCTTTGGACCAAATGAATCTAGAGAGATAGCTAGAGCATAATTCAACTCAGACTTGTTCGTGTCCCCTTATTTATAATCCCTTTCATGGTATATGTGAGCATAACTTAAAAAAAATCTCAGCTAGATATGCACATAATGGTGGCCGTTACATGTCATTACCTCATCAAACTTGTTGTCTTGAGAAAGGTCTTCTTCTACTATAACTATCTCCAAACAAAATCAAACTTCATATATGGTAAAGTCATAATCTGTATAGCCATAAACGATAATATTTCTCATAATAGAAAAACAAAAGAATGCAACGATTGTTTCGTGTTCAAATGTGAAGGACGAACGACGACGAAATATGGATCGAACATCTTTAATCGACAAAGCTCAAAACCCCCTTCCAGTGGAGTAGTTACAATGTTTGGGTCCGATTGAGGAAAAAATAAAATAAATAAATCAAAAAACAGCAGGCAAAAAAACACAAAATACAGCTATGTGATTGGGAGAAAATCAAAACTCGACTCATTAATTTTTTTTATTTTTTTTTTCTGAGAAGCAATGTTTTGTATGTATACACAAGATATGTGTTGTCACACTCATGGAAAATTCAGGAAAAAAAAATAATAATAGTAATAGTCATGTTTTTATTTATTTATTTTTATTTTATTGACAAAAAAATCATTTGACCGATTTAGGAACTTTGGCATGTGGTCAAAGAAATTAAAAAGGCCAGTTGTATAATGGGGGAGGTGAAGACTGAAGAGTAGGACCCGAATTGTACGGTAAACTTATCTTTGTTTGTGTAAACAATTATTGGTTCCTATGGTCTAGTTACGCAATCATTCCGTCACCGTTTGTAACCGTTAGATCAACTATCTCTATTTGACGGTTACATGATAATCTATCGGTTACAAATCTCGACGGAATAGTTTCATAACGGGATTTGACCACACCTTGTATCTTCTGAGAGCAATGATTTTTTTTTTTTTTTTTTTTACCGTTGGATTATCAACATTTAATCACATACCAACAAGGATATGATATGTGCGGATCTAATGATAAAAATATTCGATAATATATTGGTAGAGTGCGGTATTTATCAACACCCTTTATAATATTGAAGTTGCTGGTGGAGAGGAGTGATAAAAGAGGAGAGATGTAGCACATGAAAGGGGTTGATGGTAACGTAACTGGAGATATAGTAAGTAAGTAGGCCGGCCGTACACAAGATTTTGTTAGCATAACCAATGATTGAAAGAAATGTTTGCCTGAGCTAATAAACATTTATATATATATGTAGAGAGTAGATCAATTGATGGTCCAAAGAAGCTATAGAGCTATGGCTAAAGGAGTGAGTGAGTCCCATCTCATCTCATATTGATGAGATAATTTGGGACCACATGCAATGCATGAACCAGCTGCAGCATTTATCAACAAGATCTCTCCACAGATATGAAACACATGTTATTATAAAAGCTAAAAAAAAATAAAAAATATGTGTTATTATTTATATTTACATAAATTTATTCAATAACTTCATAAGTTGCCTTATAAATAAAAAAAAATGTTATAAGTACATAATATTGTACATATATGTGTACATAACATTCACATTGAGTGAGATCTACTAAAAAAAAAATCAAGTGAACCTCACTTCATGTCAAGTGGTCTACTCAAAGTAATAATACATTTCTCATAAAATTTGTGTTTATCAGTGAGCTTCGTCGAATATTCTATTTATCGTGGAATTAACATGCACTTATAGTGGATGCTTAAGTACAAAAATTTTCAAAAAAAAATCAAACATTTTTAACTCAACTATATTTATTTTTTGAATTCAACTGTAACTCAACTCACAGTCATCAATATTGTCAATAGGATTAAATAATATCAATCAATCATTCTTACACACCACATCAACTTT
This sequence comes from Striga hermonthica, assembly GCA_902706635.1. Taxonomy (NCBI): domain Eukaryota; kingdom Viridiplantae; phylum Streptophyta; class Magnoliopsida; order Lamiales; family Orobanchaceae; genus Striga; species Striga hermonthica. The sequence goes on along the minus strand of CACSLK010024540.1, from coordinate 16,812,745 downwards.
AATTCACTCACCACATAATTTTTACTAATCATCACTTCATCTCATATCTTCTTTACTTTTACATTAAATCGACCTTAATTATTTTAATAAATGATCATATCACATCTTTTTTTTTTTTAAATAACCAAATCAAATAAAAAAAAAAACCAAATAACACTAAAAATTCTTATATCAAGCATCCACTAGACATCTATTAAACATCAAAAGGGCTTATTCATTGTAGTTTAGGGCTGAGCATGGAACTCGAAATATTTTAAACCGTTTTGAAAACTGAACCGAAATCATTCTGAACCGAAATTGTTGACTGTTTGACTTTCTCCTAACTAAACAAAACTGAAAAAATAATTGATACGGTTCTGGAGATTTCACAAATATTTGTACCGAGAATCGAACTGAACCGTCTCATACCGTACCGAAACGAATAACCAAAATTAAGAACCGAATTATAACATTAGATGTGTTATTAATATATTTTTTGTAAACTTTGATCCTATATAATACAGTAATAATTATTAACTTTCACTTAAATTTTATTCTTAATAATACTTGATCTACAATTGAATTTTTCTATTATAGAATAATTATTTAAAATAAGTGAAAGGTTAAAGAATATTTTTTTAAGAAAAAAATATTATATTTTGTTTGAATTTTAAATTTTCAATATTAGTTGTACAAATTTAGTCTTAACTAAAATTTAGAGTTATTTCTAAAGCTGATTTCAAATTAAAATATTTAATATGAGAAAGTATCGATAAAAATTAAATAACTAAAATTTTGATTTACTTCTAAAATTGATTTCAAAATAAAAATTTCAATATGATGAATTATTGATGAATGTTGTTTTTATAAGCATATAAAAATTAAAATATAACCAACTAGTCATTAAAAAAAAAATATCCGAACATCCGAATTAAACCATACTGAATCAAACTGTCTCAATCTCAAATACCGAGCAGAACCGAACCAAAAAATAAAAGAGATCAAATTTTGGGACCTCCAAATTTTGGTCCGGTTCTAGAAATATATCAATCTCCGAACCGTATTGACTCACATTCACCCTAATGTAAGGTCAAAATCTACCATTATTACTACTAACTAGACACTTGAGTACCCTTATGATAGTTGAAATATAAAATGTTTAAATGCAAGTTGGAGTGGCCATTTGGTGCCGTTGTTCAATTAATATGATGTAATTTGGCGGCTTAATGGTTGTGCAGTTTTCTTACACCTTTCTGCCCAAACTTTAGCCTCTTCTGTCATGTCATGTCAAATCACCCATAATCCCCATTCCATCATAATTTTCTTCGCAATTTTACTTGGTTTTGGGCTCATGTGTGAATAATACAGAAAAACAGTTGCTGAGATTTAATGATTTATACACATTAAGGATGTGTTTGTATATGAAAAATCTCGTTCGATTATCAATTCATACTTAAAATCTAACTCAATTTTAACTCAACTTTATTATCCTTAATATCCTCACTATATATTAATTCAGAATATGTTGAGTCTAAGTAGCAAACTCGCATGCTTCGAGATCCTAGGTGGCAAAATTATATGTTTCGTTATTAGGTTTGAGTATATTTTAATTTACTTCCAAACCAAAAATAATTAGATCCAAATTATCTATAAATATGTTGATTATTTATGGTCATGTTACATGTATTAATTGAATTATAATATTATTTTTTATTATAATCCTTGAATTGTAAATGTATTTTAAAGTTAATAACTTTTATATTTTTTTATCAGTTTTACACATATAATATACCAAATTAATCATCTCTTGATTATCTTCAATTTAACATCCATATTGTATGTATAAAAAAATAAATTATATTTATCTTTATAACAACAATAAAATTATTTTTTAATATTAGTTAGAAAAATAAAATTATTGATCAATTAATATATTTATATTTCAAGTAGTTATATGATATGAGTTATAAAAATTACTATAATATAACACATGTAAGTGGCACAAGTAACAAGTGTTATTCTAAAATATGCAATAATATATATTTTTGTAAAAAAGTAAATAAAATTTAAAACAAATTTTCTCATTAATTTTAAAATATAAGAATAGTTTTTAACAAGTACCCGTGTAATACACATGTGTTGTACTAGTTATCAATATAATTAAATAATATCAATTAATCATTCTTACACATCACATTAACTTTAATTTACTATTCATCCACTCACATAACTTTAACTATCTATTACTTAATTTCATCTCATACTTTTACGTTAAATCAACTTTAATTATTTTATTTTAAATATTATTTTAATATAAAAAATTCTACTAATAATTAACCTGTCTTCTTCCCACTATAGTGAAAGATCTTTCACTTCACCGTAGCAAGAATCTCACTAACCAACTAGGCCAGTTACTCTAACCACTAGTTACTCTAACCACTGGGATCTCCCCCAGCCTTTCCCCGCCATGGGTTTCCAGTTTCCACCAACATATCGACCAAGCAAGTCGGTGCTGCTGTGAACCTTCTTTGGGTAATCCGAGGAGAGCAGAAACCGAACTCTGGAAGATTATCGGCTCCCCGTTAGATAGACTGAAAGAAGACTAGCGACATCTATTGAATATAGCTACTCGGCTTTCCTATTGGAGGGTGTAGTTATTCTCGTTCAAGGCTCTCTCTCTCTTTCAGGTATATCTTTGAATCCCATATAGTTTATCTTTTCATCTATTCTATTGAATACCTTATCATAGGGATTATCCGTTGTCTTTCTTATTCGTTATCGATTCTATTCTGGATATAGTTGGGTCTCTTCTATGACTTCGCTTCGCTTAGTTCGTTGGGTATTTTGAGGACAACATCAATCTGTGACTCGACCTCGTCGCAGTCCGAAATTTTCCCCCCTCGAAGCCTTCCCCGAGTCCTACGCATCGGGCCTTCAGGCGCATGACATTTACTAGTAAGGGGAGTCATCACATGGACTGATGATCCAACCCCATACCGAGATTCCATTCCATCTTCAAGGGATAGTTTAGCCGTATCAAATCCAAGCTCTATGGTTCTGTGTGTCCCCCCTCTTCCTGTAGTTAGAGCCTCGGAACCCCGCTATATAATGATTCCACCTGGGGAACGAAGGCTCGATGTAATTGACCTAGACTTCTATAACTAAACTTCGCTTCGTTTGTTGGGTCATTTATAAAGCTATAGTTTGATCGTTGATCGAGTGTGAAGTACAAAATGTAGTATGCGAGATCGCCGAATTCTTTTCGCTGAAATTATATCACTTTTTCAAAATTAGTTCCGGTTAACTAAAATACTCATTTTAAGTGAAAATATTTGTATACAAACACGCTCTAACTTTGAACTGATTCTTTAAAATTGTAGTTGTGACTGTGCTTGAATATATATTTGATTGAATAATTTTTTTGAATAATTAGAGTTATTTAAAAAAAATGGTTGAGGTAAAATTTGCGTGAAATTTTAATTTTGCATTAAAATAATATTCAAAATATAATAATTAAATTTGATTTTGATGTAAAAGTATGCGTGGTATGATTAGAAGTGATGAATAGTTAAAATTATGTGAGTAAAGAGATAGTGAATGAAAAATGATATGATGTGTAAGGACAATTAATTGATATTATTTAATTATTTTGATAATATCAATGATGGCGATAATGATTTAGATATTGAGTAGAAATAATGATTAAATATTGAAATACAAATGTATATCCAAGCAACCCGTAAGGGGATGCTTTGAGAGTAAATTATATATTAAAAAAATAAAAAAAACATGTGGACAAAAAAAAAAGAAAAAAAAGTGAGTGGACAACAATAAAAAGGACGTATTTAGGGAATACGTTTTCTATACAATTTGTATAGAAAACGTATCCATAAATACGTTTTTTCAGATTTTTTTTACAAAAGAAAACGTAATCAGTGAATACGTTTTACAATTAAAAAAAATGCTAAAACGTATTCACTGAATACGGGGTTTTTATTTTGGTCAACTCTCATTTGTTTGTGTATTTTTTTTTCCACAACTTAATTTTTTTTTAAAATTTTCTGGTAAAAAATTCGATGCTTTGATATAAACTTTTTTTTGTTTTGTTTAGATTATTTGGTTTGATTTGATAATTTTGAAAAATGCGGTATACTTAATTGTTAGTGAGTATATTAAAATAACATTTTAAATAAAATAATTAAAGTTGATTTAATGTAAAAGTAAAAGAGAGCTGGTTTGAAGTGATGATTAGTTAAAATTATATGAGTGGATGAATAGTAAATTAAAATTGAGTTACAGTTGAGTTAAAAAAAATAGTTGAGTTAAAAGTGATCGATTTTTTTTGATAAGTTTTGTATCAACCATCCTCTAATTACTCTCAACTTTCATTAATTTTGTATGAATGATTAATTGATATTATTATATTATATTGATAATAATTGATGATAGTGGGATCGAGTTAAAGTTGAGTTAGAAAAAATGGTTGAGTTAAAATGTGAGATTTTTTTTTTTTGAAAATTTCCACAAACAAACATGCTCTAAGTTACTGCTTGTTATTTTATTGATATGTTAAGAGAAGGATATCATACCTGTAGTGGAAATTGAATGTTCAAAAGATTTCTATTTTTTGTTTTTTTTTTCAAATAAATGATTAATCATATATAAGGAAAAGAAACATTGATCACTTGCAATCAAGTAACTCTATTTGAAATTAGAAAGTTTTAAAAAAAAAAAGTTACTGCTTGATGTGTTATGAACTTATGTGGTTCTATTCTTCTTCTTGAGATGAAAATTTTCAAATTAGTGGCTTCTAATAATGTTGTTACCTCTACACCAAATAAACTGTGGAGTGGATGATTATTTATTATTATTGGGGATATGAATGAATGAATGAATGGGACATGACAAACAATGAGAGGATGGATAGTTGAATTGAAAGGGGATTTTGACTCATGTATGTACCTAATTGCAAATAGGTAAAAGTGGCTTTAGCCAGACCTCTGTTCACCTCATTCAAACATCCATCCCCTTTTCACTCTTCTATCTATCTATGCTTCTTGAGCTACAAGCTCACGGTTAAATTATATGAGTATCAGCACTATATATCACACAACATAAAGTTCATAGTATAAACTTTCTTTCTCAACGATATAATCAGATAATCTAAGTATTCATCACGAGCAGAAAAATGTTGAACCCTTCAGTTAAGTGTTCTACATCACATTTTCTTTAGCAGTGTAAGTGTCCCAGCTGAAAAATTACAAGACAGATAACAGCATTATTACCTGGTAATCCAAATGATGCATGACAAATCTTCCTGCACAATCCACTTCTAATAAAGTTGCTGCGAATTCACGTAGTATCATTGGAATTTTCAGTATTATCATCTCAGAACAACTTTCAACTTCGTCTCCACTTGTTCTCGCACTTTCCACTGCCGTTATGTTTTTCAACAAATATTTTAAGATAGTAAGAGGAAAAAAAGAAAAAAAAAAAAAAAACAAGAAGGGCGTATATCACTTTCTTGTATATGACATGATATTTTACCTGTAAGTCGTTAATCTCCTCATCGGTGAGTGACCGTTCCATTGACCTATATGCAATTCTGTAACAGTGACTCGTCATTCCTTTCTTGTTGGTGAAGTCGTCGATCAATTTTACCTACAAAAACAGATAAAAGCTCGAATTTATTTTGAGAAAACCAATTTTGAAAAAGTATCAAATGTAACTTTACCTCCTCAACAAGATCCCCAGCTATTCCTCTAACAACTTCACATAGGTTGTTTTCTGTAAATGAGTCGCTTATCCAGAAACTCATGTCCTTATAACATGGAGGATACTGCAAATGTTCGATCAATATTAAAAAGAGAGTTTCAGTTTTGTATTCTAAATCTCAATAGAGTTCACTAAAATTAAACATTGAGAAGAGTATTTTCTTGAAATATCTCAGTACCTTCGAAAATGGTTTAAACTTAACCCCAAGCTGTCCTTTGGAGAACTAAATAAAAGATACAAGAAAATACTGTCAGGCCTAAATATTATCGAATATATCAAGAAATGAGAACATTCCATGATCCTGAAGAGTATCATCTTACTTGTGAAGTAAACCGCTCGTCTGTTGTCCAGAAAAGACGGATATCTGGAATGTCAAATAAAACCATTGCTAGCCGTTCGAGTCCAAGTCCAAAAGCCCATGCGACATTATCTGTTTTACCACTTCTCTTCAAAATTTCTTGCTCCATGACCCCACAGCCCAACACTTCCAACCATTTCTCCTGAAATAATACCCATTTTGTTTTATTTATCTAACTGAAGCTAATGGAAAAAGGAAAAAACCTGAAATTTGGGTTTCGACATTTGTCAAAGTAAGATACCTGAAAAAATATTTCCAACTCAAACGAAGGATCGGTAAATGGAAAATAAGTGTCAATCCAACGCATTTCCACACCACCTGAAAAATTTCGAGAAATCATAACATAACCAAAATACCTGATGTCCAATTATTAGTATTAACCTAGCAGTGTTAATAATTAATGTTCCAACACGATAAAGATACAGATTCCAGTAATTTGCGTGCTATCTTTCCCTGCTTTAGCAAATTTGAAGCATATTCAGTTTTTACATCAATGTACCGAATAAGTGGCGGGCCAAGCCCTCAAGGGATTTCTTTAAATCCTCAGCAGCATATGACATAGCATCTTTACCAGATCCTTCCCAGTCAGCCGGAGAAAAAACACGTACTCCTTCCATCTAAAAACATTTCACCGAAGAATAACTGTGGTGTCAACGGATCAAAATAAAAAATGATGCAGAGAGTAAAAAGAAAAAGAACCTGATGGAACACAGGGTAGTGAGTGGAGTCTATAGAATCTCTTCTGTAAACATCTCCAGTAACAAGGAAATGAGAGTGTCCTTCTCTAAGTAACTCAGCTTGATGTGCACTAGTGTGGCACCTCAAGACAGTTTGAGAATCGACATAATAAGTGTCATTGTAACTCCTGCTTACATGGTCGGCAGGCACCAACACATCATCAAAGTTCTGAAGGAAACATGTAAAATGATACACTCTCTGTCATTCATCTGATATAAGACCAGTTCTATAAAATTAAAAATTGTTCTAAAAATTACCAAATAACAGAAAACTACAGGAAAACTAAATTAACCACATATACAAAAACAAACCAAAAGAGCCGAAACACGAGGAAGGAAAAACTAAGAAAAACACTTAAAAACCAAGCAAAACTCTAAAAGAATAAAAGAAATCTAAAAATTTGGAAAACCTTAGAGAAATGGAATTAAAAACAAGATATCAGAACTCTGAAAAACAAGGTGAAAAAAAAAAAATAAGAAAAGGACGAGCTGATTTTTGCTCCATTCAATGGAATTCTTTGCATAGTTTTTCTATGTATAAAATACACTAAAGGTTCACAAAAACGAATGATTGGAAGAAAATAGGGGTTTCAATTTCATAATAAAAGACATGATATAAATGCATGGACTTAGAAATAAAAACATAACCCCACATACATAGTAACAACTCACGGCCAACTCGAGAAGTACAAGGGAAAAGTATCAAATGTGACTAAATCTTTGTTAGAAGCCTTACAGATGGCATATCAAAGTATTGGAGATATCAATATGACTGTAAGAGAAATGAACTTCCTCTTAAAATGGAGGCAAAGATGGATTACAAAACAACAACAATAACAAAAATGATTATACTAGTAGAGCAATTTTGGAACATAGAAGAAGTACAAGGCACAGTATCAAAAGAGGGAAGTGCAAAATTCAAATACTTCCAAAGATTCAAGGACCTACAGCTTTAACAGAAACTATTGGGCATAAGTCGTCGAACTTGTCAAATTTGGTGGGGTAGTTGGTGTCGAAATAGTCATAAATTGCATTCTTGAGTATGCCAAGAGGATGACGATCCCTCCTGTGAAGCTGCATACCGAGCTTCGAGAAAATTGAATCAGGAACATTGTTTGTTGGGTCATCCCTAACTATCTCTGCACAGATACATATTCATGCAATCATCACCACTCATCGGTACCCAATTAGAGAACAAGCAAATGTGTGAACGTTATACCCTGTAAATCAAAAATCGTATAGCAACAGCCAACTGACATTCACATTACATATAAAATCTGAACTAAAGAATGAAGATTCCTAGTCATGGAACATGATTTAAAATGACAAACACTGAAACACAGCTGACTTTCTACAAGGAAAATCTACCCTTTGTGGACCACAAGACACAAAAAATTAGCTTTTTTTTCCAAAGGATAAACTACCGACGGGTCAAGGAGCATAACATAAAAATCGATCAATACCCACATTCATTTCGAGGCCAGGGTTAATCACCGAAATCGAGCAGGTATAAAAAAAGAACCTAAAAATGGAAGAAAGAAAAAGATGATATGAATTTGAAAAAGCTTAACTTACCTTCTCTGGCTATCTTTACTCCTCCAAGCTCGACAAGCGAGGCGGCCGCCGGCCGGAGCCACTTCTTATGGGAGTGTGCGTTATTAGCAGGAAGGGCGGCGGCGGAGGAAGTCGAGATAGATGAAAAGTGTAGGCGGAGAGCAAAGCTTCTTTTGCGCAGGAAAATGGAAGAAGATCTTGAGATTAAGGTGAAGTTTGCTGTTGACAGTGCCATGGAAGGTAGCTCAGCTCGACTCCTGGCTGTGGCGAAGGGGATTCAGTTCGGCTTTTGCTTGGGTTTGGATAAGCGATATATGAGTTATGGGCCTTGAGGACCCGGTCCATTATTTACGCTGACTATTAAAATGGCCCAAATAAAAACACCCAACCCAGCTAAGGTCTTAACGGCCCAACTATTCTAAACCTTGTTGCCATCTGCACCCCAAACTTTGCTAATCTCAACTTTCGTATACATCTTTTTAGTAACCATTTTGTCTGTATATTCATCTTTGTAGAACAATTAGACAATAGTATGAAATATTGTAATTAGCTAAATCATTTTGTCTGCATAAGTATAAATTATAATCTTTTTAATCAGTCCAGTTATGGCCGAGATGTTACCGGACTTGTGTCACATACATCTATAAACGAATTGTTCATAAGCTCAATTACATCTAGAAACGAGTTGTTCATAAACATCTAAAAAACGGAGTACAAGGTCGTTCAATTATGTTAATTTATTATAGGAGCTGCTAAAGTTAGATCCTTTTAAGTGTTTTATAAAATGGCCCTTTTTTTTTATAAAATCACAACACGAACTTTTTGGGATTTTTCTTAGCTCATTTCATTCAACTGAAAATCAAAGGAAACAGTACATAAATGTTTGAGCTTATAAAGCTCTCACAATCATGCAAGACGACAACCTAAACGGCGTCGTGTACACTACGCAAAACGACGTCGTTCATTACTAAAACTAAAACAATAAATCGAAATGAAAAACGGCGTCATGTACAGCAGAAACGATGCCGTTCGAATTAAAATGAAAAAGAAAAAAAAAAACAGAAATCGGGTCACGATTTATGACGAGAGAAGAAAAACATGCAACTTGAACTTCATGCAGGAAGAAGAAAACCAGTGAGCTGCTCCATGATCTTCATGATCTGCAACATGTTTGTTTGATTAGATAAGTGAACGTGAAGGAGCTCAACCATTCGATCACAAGCTTTCTACTGAATGCTAGGATCATTTAGGGAGCAGATCGGATTTGACTTTATTTTTACGATCTTTCTCTTGATATGCATACATATTCAATAAATCAAAAGGTTCAGAAAGACAGTCGAACTATTGTAAATGGATGTTCATAGATCTGCTGAAAATAGTACCTGTTGAATTTGCATGCACTGAGAGTTAAAAATACAAACAAATTTGCAATGTGAGGTAATGATTCTACTATAAAGCACAATGCCAGAAAAAAAATGAATAAGAAAAACAGAAAAAATAAATTAGTTTTCAACTTAGAGAAATTCAAATTAAATTCTGAAATAAAATGAACCGATATCCACACCCTACAATTTTTTGTACATCTATTCTGGAATTGGGAGCAAGACCTCACTTTTTGTAGAGTGTTTCCATGGTATCATTGAAGCGCTTAACATCTGCTCCAATGAACTCTGACGCCTTTTTACCGTCTTGAAAGAAGTGCAATGTGGGCTGCATCCAAGAACCGCGCATTTATTATCACTAACACGTAATTTTCGTGCACACAACCAAGTAATTAAACAAAAACATCACGATTAGAGAGTACAATAGGAACAAATAAATTGATAAGTAAAAGATGAAGGATAATTTGATTTTACCACGGAGTGGATATTTAGCTTGTCCAATGCATTTCCTAGCTCCTCCTGCACATTTCAAAATCAATAACATCCAGGTCAAAAGCAAATGATGAAAAGCACGAAAAAAAAAAAAAAAAAAATTACATTATATCCTACCTTATCGATATCTATTTTATATGTGGTGACATGGGGGTATGTCTCGCTAAGCTGCCCAATTATGGGGGATAACAATCTACCTGCAACGATGATTTATCAAGTGCAAGATTAAGAATTGTTTACAATTAAGATAGATGGATCATATCAGTGCCCGAAAAATTGTATAAGAGGGAAAAGAAAAAGAACTTACATGGAGGACACCAAACTGCAGTGAAGTAGAATATTGCATGTAAAGATTCATCTACACCAGATTCAAGTAACAAATGTGTGAGAGATCAAGACTTACAGCCTACTAGCATAGACGAAAAAAACTATCAACTGGTAAAGAAAAATAACTATAACGGAATCAAATATCTTCTACAAGAATACCTTGGACCTTTCGAAGTGAATCGTTAAATTGCTCCTCAGTCTCAATTAACACCACCTTGGATGTATCTATAGATCCAAAGCAACAGATCATGGGTATCAAACTAATGCACTTGTTAGAGAATTTAAAATCACAAGGCTCGGCATCCAGGAATATGACCACAGAACGTTAGGAAGAATCAAAATCAACCATTGATTCCATTTTCTTTCGACAAGAAGTCTACTATCTTTAGCACAGAACAGTACCATAAAACCGTTTCCCTCACAACCCGCAACTTGGCACAAGGAAATTGAACTGGATAACTCAAAACAACACATTCAAAATCACTCATGTCTAAACTTTAGTCTACTTTTTGCTAATAGCCTCAAAATGATAATAAGATTAAGTTAAAATCTATTATAGGCAGAGTCCTAATCACACATTTCACAACAGAATTTGCGTCAGCTACAATATACCTTCAAGTTTCAACACTGAAAATTCATAATTCCCCTTAATCGAAAACCAAAAGAATACACACACTTGTTAGGGGAAAAACACATCGCTAATCACTTGTCAGTTTCTTTTCTTTTTTTTTTTTTTTTTAATAGAGTACAGACCTGAGGAGGGTGATGATGAGAAGCTCCGAGAGTGATTCAGCAAAACGCCCTGAAAGCCAGAAGGGGCCGTCGGTGAGAGGAAAAGAGGGCGGACGACGTCTCCGGAGAGGATTGGGGAGGAGCACGAAGTGATCTCTGCCGACGACGGAATAAGGTTCTCACCGATTGAAAGCGATCGGCCGGCCGAACATGGGACCCTTCCACCGCCCGCTAAACGACGTAGCATTAAACCCACCCCTCTCATTTTTCTCCACCTCAAAGGGTTTATCCGACAAAATCAAAATGAGGGCTTTTGGAGTTGAATCATATAAATTGGCCAAAATAAATAAAAAATAAATAAATCATCATGGGCTTTCAACTTGCTTAGGCTCATTTATTTGAGAAAGCCCAAACATGAGATGATTCGACAGTTGACGGGCTTAGCTGCTTAGGAGGGTCAATTGCACTAACAAGCCCAATAATATGGAGTTATTAACACTTTCAAAAATTGTTAAACGAAACGAGTAGCTCGAGAGACCGAGTTGAAGTTTTCAAATAAACTAGTTGAATTTTTTATTTCAGCTAGTTTATCAGCTAATTTTATCAAACACTTTTATAATATAAGCTAGCTTTTCAGCTATAAGTCATAAGCTATAAAATATAAACTCGAAAGTTACATATAACTATAAGCTAGCTTATTAGCTAGTTTTACCAAACATAGTCTTAGTTATGAGCCATGTTAGGCATATTTAATGGGGGGTATTTACGTAATTTTCAAAATTTTTAACATAATTCTGCTCATTTATAAATTAAGTTCGAACTCGTGTATCGAGTCTAACTTGTTTACAGTTGATGTTGGGCAATTTGAAACCGCAACTAGTTGAAATTGAATGGAATTATAACCATCCTCTTTGTATAATAATCAATGAGAGATTTTGTGACACTCAAAACACAACATTGAATGACAATAAGATCTTGAATATTTTAGTTTGTATCAAACTTATTTATGTAATTTAAAACACAAAAAAAAAAGTAGATGAATAACGGAAGAAGTACAAAATGGAAGGGAAAACGGTGAAATAAGTTGGCGTGAATAAAGTTAGGTTGTGTGACATTATTTAACCAAATAATTTTGGTTTGCTTCATATTATTTCAATATTTAACAAACTTAAATTGGGTTATTATTTGACGTCTCAACAAAAGCGGTTGTTTGTTCACCTGCTTTAACCCAACAAGCAACAAATACACGTCCTTGTCATTTAGAGCATCTCCAATGGTTGAGCATCTATTTTGAGATGAAAGGTGTGGAGAAAGAGAATAAAAATATTTTGTCTTCAATGGTTAACGTCAGTTGTGGAATAATTTGACACGTGTAAAATAATAATTGGTTGATGGAGAGAGAAATGTAAAATAAATAATATAATATAGGGTAGAAGATGTCTAGAAGTCTTTCTGCATTTAGAAAGACTTCTACAATTTTGAAACGCCACATAAAATTTTTCAGGCTATGTGGCAATAAGTTAGAGCAATCCATGTACCATTGGAGATGCTCTTATCTGCTTCAGATATGGACCTTCTTTTTTTAAATAAGAAAAATAAAAATAAAAAATCGTGTTAATTTTATATTGTGGTTAATTTCTATTCATTTTCAACTTTAATTGAAATAATGGATGTCAATTCCACTCTTTAAGCAGCTTTTTATGTTTCAAAATTATAATTTGTCCATTAATTTTTCAATCAACTGTATATATTGCTTTGCAGGACAGCTTTTAAAGAGTGGGAACGCAGTCACGTTTCCAATCCGAGAAAAGAAGACGAAGACATCTGCTCAACAAATAAAAAAAAAAAAAAAAAAAGGAAAAGAAAAAGATGAATTATGATTTATGATATGTATGTATAATTATTGTATTCTACTACACCAACTTAACCATTACGATGACATACTTTTTGCATAAAATGCGAACCTTTATTAAAAAATGACATACAATAAAAAAAACAACATAAACAAAAACACGACATTTGATTTATGGTTTTGGTCTTGTGTTAGTTTGAGCAAACAAATAGGCCGACATACTTATTTTTAATTTAAAAATGTGATTACTTTAACTAGAATTTAAGGAGGAGTAGGAAATAACTAAGGAGGAGTAAGTCGGGGTTGAGGACAAAGTAATGCCAATTTCTCGTAACATATTCCAGATTCGTTACAGAGTATATTCATTGATGGCCATCCATCCGATTGTTCGCTATGGAAGGAGAATCGTGTGGCAATTTATGCCGATGCTAAAACATAATAATAGTAATTAAATAAATGTGCATTCTTTGCTTAAATAGATTGGAACTGTTCCATGAAAATTATCTGTACTAGCATGAAAAAATCTTCATAGAACGTAAATACAAGATAATTGGACTGCAATTCAAGAAACTTTAGACACACAAATAACTTTATAATTCCCTTATTGAATGACATGATATATCGTTCCGAGAATAAAAAGAAAAAGGAAAAAAATAGAATAAAAAGAAAAAGGAAAAAAATAGACACACAAATAACTTTTTGGTACATGGACTTTCTGGTTTTCGGATTCACATGGGAATCGACTAATTCGGAATCGAGTCGGGTCCACAAGGGAGACAAAGCTCTCCCTCAAGAGTTTTTAACACTGCTAAATTCCCAAGACTCGAACACGAGACTACTGGTTAAGCTGAAAGAGATCCAAGCCATCTCATTCAAGCGCTCTTGGTTTATGATTCCCTTATTAGGACCAAGACTTGGCTTTCCTCTCTTTTGACAAATCAAAAGTTCTAAAAACAAAGTTCAAAGTTTGATAAGATTTAGAAAGACAAATGAGATTTTGTGACCGGCTTAATTTCACATAGTTGCGTATAATGGTCAAGACTCGATCAATTTTTTTTTATCTTAATTGCACACGCAAAGATCTGCCTACACGGTTTAATTTGCAACTAATAACAATGTTAGAAAGTAGCTCCATCAACTAATTGAACTTAAAAATTATACAATGTCCCCGCAAATCAAACTCCACTATGCATAATTAAGTTAAATTTACAAATAATTGTAATATGGTCAAAAATTTATTATTATTATTTTCATTATAAGAAAAGCTGTTCCACCTACCCTAACAACTAAAAGCGATGAATGAAACGAACAGCTCGTGAATCATGTGCTTGAGTTTAAACGGGCCAAAGATTTTCTACAACTCAACTTGTTAAGATTTGCATGAGATTTCCTACAACTCTGACTTGTTAAGATTCGAGTTTGATGTAGCGAAAGCGTACATAATTTTTTTTTTTTTTGTTTGTTCAAATTAACTGCTTAAAAGATTATGAATCCTTAAATATGACTCCTCAAAACTCTAGATTACTAGATTAGGAATCCTTAAATATGACTCTTCAAAACCCTAGATTATTAGATTGTCCAACAAGACAAGGATTATAACAATACTAGTACGGCACCCGCGCGTTGCGCGGCATCATGTTAAATATATTGATGAATTATAATTTAAACAAATGACAATTTATTTAAAATAATGTCACTTATTAAGCATTTGAATAATTATACATATAACATTAGTTGAAGGCAAATTGAGTTTATTATGATCACTATTGTCAATGAAAATATTAATCTTTCGTTTATAACTCTAGAAACAACAATATGCTACTATTATGACTAAGTGCATATTTTTTTCAACAACAATATCACATATAACAACAATAGTTGACTTTTGATCAACTCACATTGCCTAAGACAACATAATAAAAAATATCATCGTTGGAATTTAAATAGTAGTCTTGAATTGGAAAACGTCAAGGATAATTGTAGAACAAAAAAAAAATTATGTTGCGAGAATTTTATCTTTTATACTTTAAAATTGTGTTTTTAGTTTTTTTTGTGGAATTAAGAGAAAAATTCTTCAATATCATTATTAGTCATTAAGTCAATAATATATCTAGCTATTTGGACTGAAAATTATTTATAAACGGAAGCTAATTAAACTTCTTGAAATATGCATTGAGATTTTTGCTGTAAAAATATTGAATTATTTAAATAAAATTTCATTGATAAAGGAAAGACAATTATAGCAGACAATTTTTACTCCAAACATACATGTAAATTGATGAATAGCTTGATAGTTTTTTTTTTTTTTATAATTTATTACTTTTGAACACAAATTCACATCAATTTTAATTGCACATTAAATGTTTAATTGAATATAATGTTTATAAATTATAAATTTTGAATACATTTATAATTATATATTTATTTATAAAAATTAATTATGTTTATGGTTGAGTTACATAAAAGTTAAAAAAAAGTATAGTAAATGAAGCTTTGGAAATATAAGAGTAATTATTTAATAAGTAAATAAATATATATACATAATTAAGTGTTTTTTTTTTTGTTTTTGTAAAAACAAATTAAGTTGATGGTTGTAATACATAGAAGTTATCAAAATTTATTTCAGTGTAATAAATATAGTTTTGGAGGGAAAAAGAAAATTTTTCCAGCTGCTTAGCTTTAATATATATATAGATAATAAATAAATAAGTTTTCTAATAAAGCTAGAATACCATTAACAATCATTATTATCAATATAATAGTAAAGAGATGTTGATATGCGAATTTGTATCAACATGGGGTATTCGGAAAATTGTTTATATATAACGAATATACTGAATTTCTCGAATTTTGTATGTGATTTTTGTGTAAATTAGTACAAAGATTGAAGAAGAAAGAAGCCCAAACAAAGCTGTGATGTAAGTTATTTTATCCCAGAGAAAATGAGTAGGAGAAGGAAAAAAGTAATAGCCCCCTCAGACTTATCTATCTGACGTCCATCATTGGGGTTTATATATATTTTTGGTGGGCCCGTTATTATTACAAGCGGTATTATTTTTAGGCCATAAAATAAAACAATTAATATAATATATATCCACGTGTAATATTTTAATAGGCGAGGCCAAAATTGGGTATTAACAAGAGAGAAACAAATTATTGAATTAAAGATTCTAATGATACTTATTTCCATTTGAAATTCAAATTGTTATAAACAAGTCGAGTTTGAACTTGATTCGATTTTCTAAGACGAGCTTATATTGCCTCACTAAAAAGTAAAAACTCGAGCAATCGAGCCAAAGTTCGAGTATAAAAAATTTGAGTTCGGTTCAACTTTTTTACACCTCTACTTACAATTTTTTTAAATTTCGGGTTGCAGATTTTACATCTCACCAAATCCATCCATGCAGTACATACAACTCAACAAAGCAGTACAAGTCCTAATAATTTAATAAATTTAGCTGTTTTCAGGATACAAAAATAAAAATCAGGTCTTTGCCTTATATTTTAGTCCCTTTCTTCCCACACGCCCACGGATTCATCTTCATCTTCATCTCAAGTCTCAGCACAATCAATTAAGTGCCATAATCACCTCTATTTAAGGAATTAATTTGCTTTTTAATCATTCTCTTTTCTTCCTTTTCAGCTTCAAAGCACAAATTAATTAATTGCGTATTCAGGCGCAATCTTGTTCCGTAGATTATCTTGTTCCTCTGTCGCGGAGGTGGTTGAAGGAGGTTTTTTGGGACGGCGCTGACCATGAGGGGCCTGCAGTTGACCGCCGCCTCCGGAAAGGGGTCAGGATTACCGGCGGAGGATGCCGGCGAGGAGGATAGGTTGCTGAGCTCGACCGACGAGGAAAGTTCCGGGCATTTGCGGAGGATGCAGGTGCGAGTGACGGGGATGACGTGTGCGGCCTGCTCGAATTCCGTGGAATCGGCTCTCATGAGCTTGGACGGCGTCGTTAGAGTCTCCGTCGCCTTGCTTCAGAACAGGGCTGATGTCAGCTTCGATCACGCCTTAGTAAAGGTCCGGTTTTTAAGCTCCTTTTTTCTGCTTATTTATTCAGTTTCTTATTGGTTTCCCTCTGGATTTGGTTAGTGAATTTAATTGCCCATTGCTTGAATATTACGTGCCTCTTATGTGCTTATCGGTGTGGCTGTGTTGTTGCATCAAATCGATTTACTTGGGTTATATAACTTTGAGAGATCTTTATAGATAAGCTAAAGGGGAAAATGAGCTGGGGATGATTCCGTTTTCATATAATGTGAGAATGATAACATTACTGATTGTGGGAGTTGGCTTTGTGATCTTAACTCTTAAGTTTACTACTAATGCATTTATTTCGTCTTAGTATTTACTCCAACACTTCTGGATGAGCTTTCTTGGCTGTAGTTCATCTGCGTAATCGTCATTTTATATTGGTTATGAATTTAGTGTTTCCCTCGGGTAGTCGGGTTGTGATAATTGGAATAGATAATAAACTCTTTACTGTCTTTGAAGTAATATGCATATGGATGAACTTTCGTTGTTGTAGCTATGACTAATCTTTGACTTGTATACATTACCAATTTGTATTCCTCGGGTTGTGGTAACCGAAGAAGAAAAATATGTTTTTGCTTTCTTTAAAGTATTACATGGTGGGTCTTGATTGGAGTCTGAGCCATCCTACTTTTTGTTTCAGGATGAAGACATTATAAATGCAATAGAAGATGCTGGATTTGAGGCAGAAATTATACCCGAGCCGAGCACATCTCAGTCTAAGCCGCACAGGACCTTAATTGGTCAGTTCACAATTGGTGGAATGACATGTGCTGCGTGTGTAAATTCTGTAGAAGGGATCCTATGGAAGCTACCTGGCGTGGAAAAAGCTGTAGTTGCCTTGGCTACATCATTTGGAGAGGTTGAGTACAATCCAACCATTATCAGTAAGGAGGATATAATTAATGCAATCGAAGATGCTGGTTTTGAAGCTTCATTTGTACAGAGTAATGAGCAGGATAAAATTGTGGTTGGGGTTTCTGGGATTGTAAGTGAAATGGATGTACAGGTGTTAGAAGGAAAACTTGGCAACTTAAAGGGTGTGAAGCAATTTAAATTTGATCGAAGATCTAGAGAGTTGGAAATTCATTTTGATCCAGAGCTCCTCAGTCCGAGAACGATTGTTGATGAGCTTGAAAGTACCAGTTGTGGAAAAATGAAGTTACATGTAAAAAACCCTTATTCTAGAATGTCTTCTAAGGATCTGGAAGAGTCTTCACACATGTTTCGGCTTTTTACAGCGAGCTTGCTTATCTGCGTGAGTAATTACTAGCACTTTGATTGACTTATTTCTAAATATTTCTCATTGATTAGGTACAGCGGCATTTATCTGGTAAAATTTTCATTCTGCAGAATGTCATATATAATGCAAATGATTCCAGCTGAGGCACAGAATAATTAGAAGCTTTCTTGATTGTGTGAATGAAGTTAATTTCTTGAAGTGGTTCCTTTACTAATATAGTTTTTTTATTTTATTTTTTTTTTCAATCCGTACTGGATTGCTGCAGGTTCCTGTCATGTTCATGCAGGTCATCTGTCCTCACATACCCCTGTTATATTCTTTACTACTTAGGCGTTGTGGTCCATTTCAAATGGGTGATTGGCTGAAATGGGCTTTAGTCACAGTTGTGCAATTCGTTATAGGCAAGCGCTTCTATGTTGCAGCTGGCAGAGCACTCAGAAATGGTTCGACAAACATGGATGTCCTTGTTGCATTGGGAACATCAGCATCATACTTTTACTCTGTATGCGCATTACTATACGGTGCCATGACTGGGTTCTGGTCCCCGACTTACTTTGAAGCAAGTGCAATGCTAATTACATTTGTACTTTTTGGAAAGTATTTGGAAAGTCTTGCAAAAGGAAAGACGTCTGATGCTATCAAAAAGCTAGTGGAGCTTGCTCCTGCTACTGCTATACTGCTTATCAAAGACAAAGGTATTTTTTCCAATTACTTGTGGATATATATATAACCAGCTGATGTTCGGAATTAATGATTTGTTGATTCAGGTGGGAAAATCGTAGGAGAGAGAGAAATTGATGCTTTATTGATTCAGCCTGGTGATACATTAAAAGTACTCCCTGGGACAAAGGTTCCTGCCGATGGTTCAGTTGTATGGGGTTCAAGTTATGTAAACGAGAGTATGGTTACTGGTGAATCTGCTCCGGTTCTGAAAGAAGTCAATTCTTCAGTTATCGGAGGTACAATCAACTTGCATGGTGCGCTTCACGTACAAGCCAACAAAGTAGGCTCTAACACAGTTTTAAGCCAAATCATCTCGCTGGTTGAGACGGCCCAGATGTCTAAAGCTCCCATTCAAAAATTTGCGGACTTTGTGAGTGTTGGATTTTCTTGATTGTCATGTTGTGGTCTGTGCTTTTGTCAGCTCCTTGCATGCTAATCTTGATAGATGAACAAGATCGCCCAAAATAATCAACCTCTCTGATCTTTCTGCCAATAAAGAAAAAAAAAAGGAGAGAAAAACAAAGAAAAGAAGTGGAACACCCACTTTTTCCACGCTCACCCAAAAAATAAAAAATAAAAATGAACAGAATGTAAAATCTGAATCCTTCATTGCTTGGCAATTTTCCTCTATCCGCGCATATATGCTATTCAGTATGAGGTCTTAAGGATCATTTGCAGTTCCAAAAATGAATACCTCTTACAAAGCTCATTTTTCTCAGGCGATACAAATGAATAGACATTGTTATGCGATGCTTGTCATTTTAGTCTTTTTCCCATTTAGTTCTATATACTGTCCATAGTCTTTGAATTTTATTCGTGAAACTTTTTGTACTAGAACTCATTTAATGCTGCTATAGATTCCTTAATTGGTTGCTTTCATCACCTGCAGATTGCAAGCGTTTTTGTCCCTGTTGTAGTAAGTTTGTCATTGTTGACCTTGTTTGGATGGTAAGCTTTACTATTGCCAAATCCAGAGCTGATATATTTTCTACAGTTAATGATCATTAACTTCATTATCAATATTCTGTCATTAATTTGCAGGTATCTTGCTGGGGTTTTCGGAGGCTACCCTGTGGAGTGGCTGCCTCAGAATAGCAATTATTTTGTTTTCTCCCTCATGTTTGCAATTTCAGTTGTGGTGATTGCATGTCCATGTGCACTTGGATTGGCCACTCCAACAGCTGTCATGGTTGCAACAGGGGTTGGAGCTAACAATGGCGTGCTTATAAAAGGAGGAGATGCTTTGGAGAAGGCACAAAAGGTCAATTACGTCATATTTGATAAGACTGGAACATTAACCCAGGGGAAGGCCACGGTAGCCGCAGCAAAAGTTTTTTCAGGCATGGATCGTGGTGATTTTCTTACTTTAGTGGCTTCGGCAGAGGTAATAAAAGATCGTGGACGAACTGAACTAAAGTTGTGTTTGATTTTTGCATATTCCTCTTCATGTGCTTATATATTCATTCCTTCATTCTTTTTTTTTTTCCTTTCCTTTCTTTTTTCTATTTTTCCAAATAACTTTGTGGTTACGACTCTGCATGATCACAGTTACATATATTAGGAGAAAAATTATAAACAAAAAGAAACCATTGACTTACGTGAGTGCATGTTTTCTTCTTCTTTTTTTATTTATTTTTATTTTCATTTTTAAAATTGCTGGTGATTTATTAATAAGAAGTAAAGAATGGCACTTAGGAGCCACTTCCGATAATGAACAATCAATCAAATAAATATTATAAATGATTTCTGAACTATTTAATTTTTTCTTTTGGCACAGGCTAGTAGTGAGCACCCTCTGGCCAAAGCAATACTCGAATATGCTCGTCATTTCCATTTCTTTGGTGAACCTGCTGCTACTAACTCCTTCGGATGGCTTCTTGACGTCTCAGACTTTTGTGCTTTGCCTGGACAAGGCGTGCAGTGCTTTATAGGCGGCAAAAAGATCTTGGTAAGTACTTTTAATCAGTTTTAAATGTCTCAATACTCGATACCCGGGAGAAAAAAAGTTTTACCAGTCACTCTTTTTTTTGTGCTCATTTAAAATATCATGCCTTGTTTAACAGGTTGGTAACAGGAAGCTGATGATGGAAAATCGTGTTGCTATATCGGACCATGTTGAGGATTTTGTTGTAGAGTTGGAAGAAAGTGCCAAGACTGGAATACTTGTGGCCTACGATAATGACATTATTGGTGTTATAGGTGTTGCAGATCCATTAAAGAGAGAGGCTCCTGTTGTTATCGAGGGCCTCAAGAAAATGGGTGTGAAACCAGTTATGGTTACTGGCGATAATTGGCGAACAGCCAGAGCTGTTGCAAAGGAGGTATTTTTTTTATTATTTTTTATCCAAGAAAAAATTAATTTTCACCCCATTAGTAATCCTTGAATGATTTTTTATCCAAGAAAAATTGCAGATATGCTTTCCGAAATTTATGAGTGTGTTTTGTAAGCACTATTATTGGTTAGCTTTTAAGTTCTATCCAAATAATCTTGGTTTATTAGGACGATTTTTTTTAAAAAGCTCGAGCTTATCTAGGTAGTTTTTAAATAAGCCTTGGAAATTTTTATTTTAAGCTTATTTTACCAAACACTTTTATTATATAACCTAGATTTTCAGCCATAAGTCATAAGCTATCGGTTATAAACTCGAAATTCATGTATAGGCTATGTTTGGTACCCAAATAATCTGCTTATAATTTATTTGGTTAGTTTATAAGCTTCTTGTGGATTCGAGTAAATTCGATTGGTAGGACGACTTTTTTAAAATAACTCGAGCTTATCTCATAAGTTCCCTTAGGTAATTTTTCAGATAAGTCCGTTGAATTTTTTTTTTCTGGCTAGTTTATCAGCTAATTTTATCAAACACTTTTATCATATAAGCTAGTAAATCATAAGCTATCAACTATAAAATTGAAAATCACTTAGCTAGCTTATCATATCAGTTAGGTTTATCAAATATAACTTTATATCTATTCTACAAACTGCAAGAGTTTTTCAGTCATACGTCATAACCTATCAGCTATAAGTTCAAAGTTCACTTATAAATTATCTTTTCTATATATCTAATAGTGAATCGTCAACCATCCTCTCGAATGGAGAAGTGCAAATGGCTCGGTAGGCTAGCCAGAAGCTATAAACTCGAAATTCACTTATAAGTTATCAACTATCAACTAGCTTTATCATATCAGTTAGGTTTATCTTACATAACCTATATCTATTTCTACGCAGGTCGGCATCACGGACGTTCGGGCAGAGGTGATGCCCTCGGGAAAAGCCGATGTAATCCGCTCGTTCCAAAAAAACGGGAGCGTGGTTGCAATGGTGGGGGACGGAATCAACGACTCCCCTGCGCTGGCGGCAGCCAATGTCGGAATGGCCATCGGGGCCGGGACTGACATTGCAATCGAGGCTGCCGATTACGTGCTCATGAGGAGCAGCTTGGAGGATGTGATAACTGCAATCGATCTCTCGAGAAAGACATTTTCACGTATCAGGTTGAATTACGTGTTTGCGAGCGCTTATAACGTGGTGGCTATACCGGTGGCTGCCGGAGTTTTTTTCCCGTGGCTGAGAATAAAACTGCCGCCGTGGGTGGCCGGAGCTTGCATGGCGCTATCGTCTGTGACGGTCGTCTGCTCGTCGTTGATGCTTAGGAGATATAGGAAACCC
>CACSLK010024540.1:16771854-16783074 GCA_902706635.1 Striga hermonthica | reverse complement strand
ATAACATATGCTAAATTTTTGTATTACAATAAAATGTGGTTTATTATAATATGACTAGTCAAAATTCAAAAACTTGGAAAGGAAACCATGAAATTGGGTGATTCTTCAGCTGTCACAGTCCTTCCCGGTTTTGAACGCTGACTAATTCCTATACGCTGACCACTTTAATTAACCTTTTATTAACACGAAATATTTCCAAATATTCAAGCATTTAACTAATAACTAATGTCTTTCTTAAAAAAAAATATATATATATTCTTTTCTTCCTTTATTATTTCTTTTAGTTTTATTTTCTGTTTGCATGATTGTATGCATATATGTAACTTATCCAATCCAATAGAATAAAATTAAAAAAAAAATGGAGCAACAAATCTCATTTGAGTTACTAAGGTGGTAAGAAAATATAATAAAAAGATCTTCATTTATATTCATTACATTCGCTACCAAATATTCAAATGGCCAAAGTAGTGTAAAATTAGTTTCCCAATTACTTTTGTCCTATTGGGAAAAATAAAATAAAAAATAAAATCAGTTTAGTTTATCCTCACGTATATATATATATTTTTTTTTCCAAAATAAATAAAAAATTAAGAAAAAAAAAATAACAATTATGAGTATCTATCTATCCACACACTGGACAAATGGTTCAGTTTTGTCAAATTTGGCTCCGCCTGTTTTGATCGAGTAAACCAACTCACTATCTCTAAAGAAAGGGCTTCGGGTTTCGAGCCTTTTATTTTTCACTTTGAAATATTTTTCTCACTAAACACATAATTAACACCCAATTTTTATATCATAGATTAATTAAAACAAACAAAATAATTCAATTTGGGAAACGAAAGTGAGTAACTACGTACACTTAGATATATATTGTCTATAAGTAAACTTGTTAGAATTCACAAACATTTTCAGAAAAAAAAAAAAAAAATTGTGTATTCTCATGATATATATTCTATTAATTAACGATTTTCATCCTCAATCTTTGGCATTAATTGTGATATTAAAATTTGATTAAGTCAGATGATTAACTCATAAGGCAGCTTCCTCGAAGCAGACTCCAAAAAGTCAGCACACATCTTTTGTCATAACATTCATATATGATGATATATATATATCCACAAAACATATACTACTGTATATGGGTAGCTAGCTACTTTGACTGTGTCTTAAATCTTATGTAAGTGTCTTGCTCATCACTCTTGCAGCTCTTCAATATGTATATAAATATCCCACACTGAAAACAACATCAATCAAACCCCCCACCAATTAAACATATAACAGAAACAAAAACAAAAGAAGTAGTACTATATATATATAATCACCATGAGTGACCAAATCCATAACTATAGTACTGAATGGGAACAATATCTCTACCAAGGCTTTCCTCATGATCATGACGATCACACAAATTTCTACAACACTACTACTAATTATAATGAAGTCCCTTTCGTGTCGAGTCAAATCGTGCGGGGCAATAACAGCACTTTGTTGTACGCCTCTTCCAGCCCGGAAATCGCGAACCCTGTGACCAGCCCAGGAAAACAGAAACGGGCCAGGCGGGCCAAGAACTCGCAATCGGCCCACCCCACGACCTTTCTCAATGCCAGCATCACCAACTTCCGGGCCCTGGTCCAGCAGCACACGGGCTGCCACACGAATGAACATTCGGCCCCGAAAGGCCCGATTACTCTCTGCTTTGCCTCCTCACCGGAAAACACTCACGAGTACTCAAATCGCGGCCGTTTCTAGCTCCTTTTTCTTAGAAAGTTGGTAGTTTCATGTAATTTTGGAGCTGTACCAAATTTTATATAATTAAAGTTGTCAATTCATATCAAGTTCACAGTGTCATATGCAGTACTGTGGTGTTACGTTGTACGTAGTGTTTTTGGATGATTAATGAATTTAATTAAGGAAAAAATTAAGGTTGACTAAACACAACACGTGCATGATGAGCATTATATTTGATCCTGTTGATGACTGCAAAGTTTTTTACTATTGGATAAAAATAGACACACATATATTAAAAAAAAAAAAAACGATAGAATTAAATTTCTCTGGGGTTGGTATGGAAAATAGACCCATGATTAGTGAAGTCAAAATTAAACTGGAACTCATGATATGATTCTTAATTAATTTGATTCTTAATTAATTTCATTCAAATTTTGGGTAACATTTAAAAAAAACCAAATGAAATTGGTAGTATGTCCCCATCTCCAACTATATATGTCCAGACTTGGACTGGATCAAATTTTCTATTTTTTCAAAGTCAATGTTTTGACCATTGATAACATCAGTTCCGACATATATATATATATCACAAATATATATAGTCAATTAGTTGATATTGTAACAACGTACCATCTCATTATTCTACACATTATTAAGACATCTTTATTATATTGTATTATACAATAACAATCTTATTGGGATCATATTTTAATATTCTCCAATTTGTTAAAAGTCGTAAATTTAGTTTGTTTTCTGTAAATTAGCAACACTTGGGTTTTATGTAACAGAATTGACGCAGTAGAAAACGTACTATGGGAAGAATATGAATTCTCTGATAGAACTCAAGAGATTTTTATTTTCAATCGTAAAAAACCAACTTACAATGAGAACCATTGTCCTTTAAATAGACTCCTCCAAAACATAACTTATTTTAAGCAATAAATATCCCAAACAAAGGAAATAAATAAAAAGGCTAGAAATACTAAATAAATAAATAACTAGATACGAAGGCGATCAAACTTGTCCATGTACACCAATGCGATCTCGTTGCCATCAAGAATTCTTTAAACCAAATTACATTGTAAACATTTAAATTGGTACAAGCCGAGCTCGAACTCAATTTGATTATTGCTTAGGTTCGAGCTAAATTCGAACCTTAATGAGTCGAGGTATGATAAATTAAATTTCAAACTTTAATGAGTCGAACTCGTTAACTAAGATCTGGAACTGCCCGAGCCCTAACAAATGACTCGGTTTATTTAATAGGTCTGAGCAGAAATCTGGAGAGTGCTTCATTAGTTTTTTGCCCAGTTATTACATACACAAGTCTACAAATAATTAAGTAAGAATATTTGTTTTTGAGTACATATCAAATGTTAATGAATAGATTATGGTCCCCAATGCAAAAATATATATGACCTTACTAGACAAAATATATTATATTGTCCAAATGATGGGATAAATTAGTTTTTTTTTTTTTTTTTGGTACAGGGATCTTCCGGTTTTCGGATTCATAGGGAAATTGATTAATCTGGAATCGAGTCGGGTAGGACCACAAGGGCGACAAAGCTCTCCCTCAAGAGTTTTTAACATTGCTACATTCTAAAAGCTCGAACACGAAACCACTGGTTAAACTGGAAGAGACCCAAACCATCTCATTAAAAGCGAAAGAGATAAATTAGTTGATTGGACTAATTCATATATACTTGCGAGGAAATTAATTATGTAGACGAGAGAGAATGCATTTGGTGTTCAGTTTGATGCTCATCGATTTAATTTGTAGTCAGCGATAGA
The DNA here is from genome assembly GCA_902706635.1 of Striga hermonthica. Lineage (NCBI taxonomy): Eukaryota > Viridiplantae > Streptophyta > Magnoliopsida > Lamiales > Orobanchaceae > Striga > Striga hermonthica. The sequence goes on along the minus strand of CACSLK010024540.1, from coordinate 16,779,552 downwards.
AAATAAAGACTTATTGGAAATTAAGGGACCCACCCAACCCAAACATTGTTCACATTTAACTTGACCAAGACGTCATCCATCTCAACCCCAATTTTTCATCCAAACTCCATTGCCAAACAACAAAAACAAAAATAAGGCCTCTATTAATTGAGCCAAGAAATATATATTTATATTAATTTTTAGTATTTTAATTTCAAATTTTTGTTTCTTTCTTTAATAATTATTTAGGTATTTTTGTTATTTTTAGTTATTTTCACCTTTTCTGATCAGTTTCATTTTTATTTTATTTTTTTAAATTGTAAAAGAGAATTTTCATAGAATCAGTCAAAGCATGTGGGAAGAATATATAAATGCAATTATATCCAAAGTTCCTACTTTGACTTCTCCCTTTAATTAAGCTACGTACTAAGACGTGTTGCTAGCCTAGCTACTTGAATTTAAGTGTGAACCGTACATATTTTTTCTGTACAATTCCTCAACAAATTAAATTATATACAAGTACGTACAGTCAGAAAAATTCTTTTGCAATTTTCACATTATATCCGAATGTGCTTGTCGAATATGAAAGAAATACCCTTGATTTATAGTAGAGGTGGTCAGGTGCCGGGTTGGAGTTCGGCCCGGCCCGACATGTCAAAAATTGGTGAAAGACGGCCCTTAACCGCCGCTTAAGAAATTCCGGGCCTGTTCATAACCACACTTATACGGGTCGGGCCGGGTCGGTTTCAGTGCCGGTCGAGCCGGGTCGCGGGCCGACCCGTGGCCATGTCTAGTTTATAGGATTTTCCCTTTCATGGAGAGTTTTTGTACTTATGTTTTTCTTTATATTGATTTGGGTCTTGAGTGAGCACTCGACTTGTGATTGTCCTCTAATACTATTCTCACACGAGTGAGGAGCCGAGCATAAAATTGCCCACTGTGCTTTTGTTTGTCGATTATCGGTCTTTGTACTTCAGTTTTTTATATATAAATTTATATTTACCGATCAAAAAATTAAAAAAAAAAAATCTTGCAACATATGAAACACTAATTAATTATTGAACTACATTATTTTAACAATAGATAATAGTCGGTTTTTAATTTGAATTTTATTCCACCTTCATCTAACTGTAGGGCACATGTCTAACTTATGATATTTTTATTTTCAGCCTTCATTTTTTTTTTTTTCTGGAGAGTTAATATAATTAATTAGAATGTTCATAATCTTGTTAGTATATAATATCTGTATCTTTCTATTAGTCCAATATTAATTCCTCCTAATTGGATAATTTCTTAATCTCATGTAAACAATCATTTTTGTTTAGTTGTAATAATTATATGCATTTTTCAATTTAATAAATTAAATCTCACTTCCTTGTTTTTATTACTTAATAATTATATAATCTCTTTACGAAATTTACAAGCACTCCACCATGCAAATTAGTAAAGAAGCATTGTTTGCATCTAGGAACTTTCTCATTTATTTACCACATAAACCCCTTTCCAAAAAAATTCACCCATCATATTCATAGGAAAGGTCAACGTTCAAAATTTGACCCCATAAAATTGTTTTTTATAATAAAATCTAATTTGGGTTAGCTAGCTAGATTAAAGATTATAAACTTGTACCAACAGAACAATGTTGGCTCCAGTGGTAAACAACTTGATGTCGTTTAAGCAAGGTTTCGGGTTCAAGTCCTTGTGGATGCAGAAAATCTCTTGTTGGGAGACTCACCCACCACTGCAAGGAGTGCGACCCGGGTCGTCCAACGAATTAGTCGGGGCATAGTCCCGGATACCATGGCTGGTTACCAAAAAAATTATAAACTTGTGACGAGCTAACATATCATTATTTCTTACTCGCAAGGAACTTGGGAACAAAATAAATTTAAAAAGAGTGATTGATTACATTTTACACACACCTACACTACTCTTCTCTATTATCATACACTATACACACTTTAATCCAACTTTGGAGAACATGCAAAGCCCGGATGAATGCGCCCGAAAATACCAAGAAATGGTCACCACCAGGCCCGATTTAATCGATCAAGAACCGTCTGACACTGTCTACCACTCGGCTTTGAGCCCGAAAGCCAGCATCGGGAAGCCGAGCCAAAGGCGCTCCTCCTCCCGGGCTTCTAAAAAGGCTCCCACGACCCTTCTCAACGTGAACGCTAGTAACTTTCAGGCCCTCGTGCAAAAGTTCACGGGCTGTCAAAGTGAGTCTACATTGTACGAGAATTACAAAGGCCCGATTAATCTGAACTTTGCGCAGTATAAAGCTGAACAGGGCAGTCAACCGTGGTACGAAAACAGCCGGTTAGATCAAAGTTCGTCTGCGTTCAACACGAACGATACTACTACTGCTGCTATTACTGCTACTGCTAACAGTATCAATCTTGCAGTTAGTGATGATCGTGATTTCGGCTCGTTTTTTCCAACTGTCGATTATGATATGAGGATTGATAGCCCGTTGAGTCTCGGTTATTTCGACCCGGATAAGTATTCGAAACCGGAAGATTATCCTGGGTTAGCCGGAACAAGTGGCGATGACTTTTGGGGATGTTGAATTTATATGGTAAGCAGATTCTTGATCTAGATTAAGATGAGGCAATATCTGTTTTGGAAACAGGGGAAAACGAGATATGTATCTGCGTTTGTAGCTGATTAATCAGTTTATGGTGTAAACCGTGTGTGTGATAATGTCTTGCTGCTAGAGTATGTTATGTTTATAGTATTTTTGATATTTATATGCAATAATGTACGTAACAATGTTGTTCTTGTAATATTTATGACCTCATTTTGTATCTGCTATATATGTATCGAAATTCTCTACAAAATCAGATATCCAAAGTTGGAAATTGATATGTGCTTGCTAGTAAATTCAAATAAACTGTGATGGGGAATCGTGGATTGATTGCTGCTCAATCGGAGACGACAACTAAATTTAAACATTCAGTTCAGAACTAGTTGTAACTTGTAACAGGACAATTAATGTACACAGGACTGCAAGTTGAACAGCAAAAATGAAAATCTCGTATACACGAAGACTTACGATTATACGACACTGGAAAAACTTGTACATACGTTAACTAGCTATCATGTTTACTACATGTATTGTATACATCAGTGAGAATGAGAAATCGAACCGTGCCTTGTCGAGAAAGTATAGCTACCATAAGTGAACAAAAAACCTTCAAAAAGAAGAAGAAATAGAAAAAACTTTTTCTTTTTTTTTTTTCACATAAATATAACCATCAAATTACAATTTCTCCTCCCCAACGGTGTTATACTGATCAACCAAAACCGACACCACGGCATCCACCTCACGCCGGCTCTCGATCACCACAACATTCCCCGACACGTTCGTCACCGCATGCGACGGAAACCTTTGATCTCCCTTTAGGTAAAACGAATACGAGACGTGGTTTATTTTATCTGGAAACAATAGAAAATCCGAGAAATCGGCCTTCCACTTCTTCCCTTTTCCCCTCACCACCGTTTTCCCCACCGTCGATCTCATCTTCATCCCCTTCACGACATTCCGGTCCACCACCAATTGATCGATATTGTTCCCGAAACGCCCGTCGAGCTCCACGCACGGAACGTTCTTTTTCCTGTCGTCGGAGAAAATGTTGTCGACAATCGTGAGGCCCGATATCCCGCCACCCACCGCCTTCAACCTCACATTCCCCCCGCCGAGAAAAAAACCTCCGGAGATAAGGACCCGATCGGGATCCTCAATCACAATGCTGTTATAGTCCAAATACGAGTTGACGATCCGATTCTGGGTCGACCCTTTAAAGAGGTAAATCCCGACACCACCGAAACCCGCGGCCTTATTGTAGCAATGGGCTCCGGTGATGATATTGGCCTGCCCGGAGATGGAGACTCCGGTGAGGGCGGAGAAAACGACGACGTCAGTCACGGCGTTGTCGTTGCCGGAGAGGTCGATTCCGGTGCCGGCGAAGGTGGGTTCGGTTGGGTCGTTGCCGTCGTTGGGGTGTTGGCCGAGGAAGCAACGGGAGACGAAGGTCTCATGGCCACGGCGGACGAGGATTCCTTGGGTGGTGAAGCGGAGGAAGAAGGAGTCCAGGATGCGGATACGAGCGGAGTCGAACACGGCAATGCCGCCGCCCCGGAGGGAGGAGTCGAATAGGATGTCTCGGAAAGTGATGGATTCGTAGCGGATGTTGTCGGAGTTGCTGTCTTTTTGGTCGGAAAAGTTGGCCGGAGATGATGAGGTTAATTTGGGAGATGGAGGGGAGAAGATGAGTTGGATGAGGTGCTTGTCGCCGGGGAATGTGTTGGATGCCCTCAGGCTGCCTCCTTGCGTCTGTGGTACATTTCACAAGAGCAATGTTAGGGAATTTTCTTTTGGATTTAGTATTGGGTTGATTATGATATGGTACTATGTAATACCAAGTACTGATTTAAAGAGTGACATTTTTTGCCATGATCAAAGTTGAATTAAATGTCATGTACTAAATGTAGGTGATGATTTCGGCAACTCGTAGGTACACACATACCGACTCGTTGGCTTGGCTCGACACAACACTGCTCGCCTTTATAAGGCTTTGGCATTGGACTTAGACCTTAGTACTTGTTTGGTATTTAACAAATAAATTGTGGTTTGGACTTGAATCGTTGGGCTTGCGCCTTGGGCCCATTCTATAATTTATTTGCATGTTTTTGGCCCAACCAATCATTTCACCTCGATAATTCTCTTCTCAATTCAAGTTCAATTATAAAATTTCATTTTATTAGTTTAATTGTATGAATTGAAATTATATATTGAGTTCGATAGATTTAATATTGTAATATGATGCACAATTTATTAGGCTTCAACATTATAAGATCACAAACTCTAGACAAAAACAAAAAATAAAAAATAAAAAATTGTGAGTACATCTTGTGTGGAAATCCGAATGTTAGGCATGTTCGGATATGAAAATTTTTTGTTTTGTTGGATTTTTTTGGTTTGGTTTGGTTAATTTTGAAAAATGTAATATAGTTAATTGTTAGTGGGTATATTAAAATAAAATAATTAAAAATTTAGGTGTGATGGTTAGTTAAAGTAAAGTGAGTGGATGAACAGTGAATTAAGGTTGATGTGGTGGGTATGAATGATTGATTGATATTATTTAATTATATTCATAATATTAATGATAGTGGAATTGAGTTAAAATTGAGTTAAAAAATAGTTGAGTTAAAATGTAATTTATTTATTTATTTTTTTTTTTTTGAAATTTCTTGTATGCTTGTAATTTCCGTAGTGGTGTGATTGCATTAACGCGTGCCTAGGACTTTAAGCAAAATTGTCCGGTGTAGTTGTTTGGGTAAAAAAGTAAAAGTAATATATGAAAAGACCAAACTTGGAGACTACAAACACGACAACCCACAACAAACACACCACGTGGAAAAAAACAAAACTAATTTTAATAATTTTATCAAAACTAACTAATTAGTGAGCACAGTGGTGGCGCCACTCACCCGAACCATTGGCCGTCCAAGCCGCTATTATCGTTTGGCTACCTTTTTTTTTTTTTTTTTTTTTTTTTTTTTTTTTTTTTCATGTTTTACTATAAAAATTACTACTCCCTCTTTTTTTTAAATAAATGTCGTTTTGACTTTTTTGATTCATCTATTTTGCTATGTATCTAGACATTAAGATGTTTATTTAAAAAAGGAGGTAGTATAAACTATTGACTTATTATGTGGCTGAAGATTATTTAATAATAGTCAATTCTATTTCACAATGAAGAGAATATCAATAATTACTCTCATAAGTATTATTTATTTACAATAAGCATTGAATCAATTAGATAGAAGAAATTTATGGTTAGAGTTATAATGAGTTACTGACCAAATATCGTAATAAGAAACCAATTTTTGTCATTCACATCTACTCTACATTAGTAAATTAACCCAACTTTAATTAATAGTATATAATTATATATGTTATGATTACTTTTCTTTCTCATATAAATATTTTATTATACACTAAGGACGTTTTTCTACCTTTCACTAATCATAGTTGGGTTAAAAAGTGAAGTTTTTCTACCTTGACGACTAAACATATGAAATGTACATTGTTGTCGAAGTTTCAAGAGCAAAGCAGTAAAATGGTTTTACTAATGATTCACGCATGTCTGATAAAAGTTGTTAAGCAAAAAGAAAAAAATAAAAAAAAAAAAATAATAAAAAGGTAAAACGTACCACAATGTTGCCAATCCCAGATGGAAATGTGATGGGCTTGCTAATCAAATAATTCCCACCTAGCAAATCGATGATGGCGCCTCCAAAATCTCTAATTCCGGGCATCAGCCCATGCCCCGCCGCTGTAGCCGCAGCCTCGTTTATGGCCGCCATTATCGCCGACGAGCTGTCCTTCACACCCGTCGGATCTGCTCCGTACCCGACCGGATAAAATACTCTGCCAATGCTCTAATTGTTGTTGATATTAAATATAAATTAAAAAAAAAAGAATAAATCAATTTATCACTCAATTTGATGCACTCAAGTTACAAGCATTTGTTTCAATTTATTTATTTACCTTGGGAGGGTTGGAATTTGCGGCGGCCGAGCTGCTGAAAGCGGCGGTTTTCTGGCGGAGCTTCCTTTGGAATTCGTGCATTTTCGGCTGCGCGGCGGAGGAGAGTGTTTGGTTATTGAGTACTATAAGAAAGACGAGGAAACATGATGTGGCCGATGAAGATGAAGATGACATCCCCATTTTATTTATTTATTTTTTTTTTTTATACTGTTTTTCGCAGCACTCGCGCTAGCCAGAATTATGAGAGAGAATAATTAGAAACTGCGTATAACCGTACAGGCCATTTGGGGTGAATAAATAAGAATTAAAGTTTACTGTTTTACAATATCATGTAATTTGTGTTGACTTATGTTATGTTACTTCAATAAACATATCTATTTTAAAATTTTGAAAAGTCATTTCTTAAATAACATAAAGAAAAATATACATTTATTTGGTATTTTTATAACTATTATTATTATTATTATAATATGATGCCGAAAAAGTTGAAAGCAAATCTTATCTTTTAATTTACTCTTAGTTCCTAATTAATAATCCTGTGTCAAAAGAAAAATAAAATCTTGATAATCTCTAGTAGTAGTGTTTTATTAGTTTAGGCTGGCCCCATTCTACTTTTCTGGTTCGCTTTGTGTGATACTCCGTTGTATTATTATATTTATTTTTAGATTTAGATGAGTATATAGTTAAATATGCTGCGATTATATGATAAATATATGTGACAGCAGTTGTTGATATTATGTTTGTTTACAAGAATTTGTCAAACGGGACAATATGAGTGTGGTCCCACACAAATGAAGCGCACCACAAAAGGGTATGAAGCCCAAGTGAGGTTCCATCCCAAAACCAATTGGTGATGGGAGGAGTAGCCCACTAGGCTTATAAACTAGGCTCATTTACACTCTCAAATCAATGTGGGACAACTCACAAGTGATATTCCCAACAGAATTAAAAAAAAAAATCAACTTTTTTAATCAACCATTTTTTTATTTTTTTTATATTGGAAAAAGAAATTCGAAGTCCTTTTGAAACAATAATGAAAAATAATAATAATAATAATAATAATAATAATAATAATAATAATAATAATAATAATAATAATAATAATAATAATAAAACGTTCCAGATTTAAATCATTAGCTCTAGCCTTAGACTGTACCAAA
>CACSLK010024540.1:16619396-16630536 GCA_902706635.1 Striga hermonthica | reverse complement strand
TTTTAGTTAATTGTTTTATCTCATAACACCTTTTCAATACAACTTACCATGATTTTTCTATTGTGATTAAAAACCAAATTTTATGTTTAAAATCTTGTGAAATTATTATTATTATTATTATTATTATTATTATAAAGCACATATTATTTGTTAAAAAATTGTATATATATATATAATGCGCATCACAGTACCATGGTAGATTATTTAAATTTCAATCGACCAAAATGCCAATGATTTAAATTTGAACATACATATGCGTTTGACCAAATGTCTGGATGATTTAAAATTGAGCCCATAAAAAATTATTTAAATTTGAACACACCAGAAATTTTATGTACTTTTTATTTATAAATATATTGAAAGTGGCATTTAATGGCTGTTATATAAACTATTTTAATATATTTGCAATGAATAAAAGTTTGAATGAATAATTTGTAATGTTATTCATAATGTTTGTGACTTATGAGACACGAACACATAACTCTTACATATTTGTCAGAGGGCGGCTTAATAATTTTTTAGACTTAACGTTGATTAAAAGAGGTAGAAAATAGATAATAACATTATTACTTTTTAGACTTAAACAGACGAGGCTGTGAAAATAACTCATTGAATATTTTTGTCTCGTGCATCGCACGGGGTACGTACTAGTATATATATATAAGAATTACCATTTGTAAAAAATAATAAGTCAAATCTTAGTCAAACTGTCATTAGCATTTATTACATGCCATTTATAATAACTTTTATTTTTTTTTTTTTAGAAACTCGAAATGCTGCCCTAAAATATAGCATTTGTTACGTTTTTTATTTAATAAAATATCGGCCAGTAATAATACTTCCCTTAAAATTTGGAATCTAGATAAATATGATTACTATCCTATTCAAAATTGTTTGACGTAAATATCAAATTTATCATATATTGCCGCATATGTCTTGATTTTATTGAATCTATGCAATCCTATGCACATTTTCACTTAATTGAGATGGGTACTAATAATTTGACCAAGCTTAAATCTATCTCAACATGATTTTATAATATAAATTATTAAAATCACAATACAATTGTCATTCCCATATCTCTTCCGATATTGTCATGGCTTTATTGTGGTTTAAGAAATCCCATACTAAATAGTCCTAAATTTAATTAGGCAACTCTGTGTTACATTGTATAATATATAATATATTCATATATTTTTATATATATTTGATAAAATTCAATACACATACTATATATTTTTTTTATTCAACATATTATTTATATAGATTATTACCATACATATAAATTAATAAATTAATTCTATAAATGCTTATTTATTAGTTTTTGTAAGAGATTTACAAAATCTTAACTACTAACATATCTAATCATTTTGTTAAACATATGAACAAAGAATCCTAACTCATCTACACCTCACTGCTACTATCAAAGATACTAATTGTATCTATTATATAAACTGAAATAATTTTCATGTGTAGTTATTAATATATTGATATATATCCATTAATACCTAGGATAGATGTGCCTGGGATAACATAGAAAATTTGAAAAAAATTAAGATATATATTTTAAGAATATTTTAATGTTTTAGATTAGTTAAACATTTTATTGGGTTGTGTTAATGCAAGGTACATATTTGTCCACCCTTAATGTTTGCTGCAAGGTACATATTTGTCCATTAAGTTTTTTCAGGTACAAGTATATCATTAAAGTTTAATCAATAATAATGTTTACATTCTTTCTAATGATGTTTACATTCTTCCTCTATTAACTTACGAAGAAGGTTTGCGCAGTGGCGCGTACCTTCGCTCGGCGTGTACCATGTCCCGAGTTCGAGTTACCGGGGGGAATTGGTGAACCAGTATTGATCCCCCTTTAGAGAAAAAAAAAACTTAAGATCAAAAATACATTTAATATGACGTAAACACTTGCTAATAATTTTTTGGACAATTTTATATATGCAAAAAAAAAAAGTAAATTATGAAAAAACACAAAAACGCAAAAAGGCAAAATACTTTTAAAATTATTTTGTCAAATGAGATTGTTTGTCAAAAGGAACAATAATTGTCAACACAAAACTTATACTACTTTAAGATTATACGAAGGCTAATAAAATGGGATTGTTTGATTTCATATATTTTTCTTAACTAAAAATACTCAATGCATGCAAATTTAACTACTAGAGGTGAAACTTGTGCTTTCAAAAATATAAACTGAAAACATTATTATTTATTTAGGAAAATTTGCTTACAATGTTGATGAAGTCTCGAGAGATGTTGTCATGCAAGTATTTTTTATGGCCATTAAACAATAAATTGAGTGGCGTAATTGGACAAAATGTTTAAAGCTCATACGGGTAGCAATGATATACATTAATAGTAGCAAATTTTAATGATATATTTGCACCTAAAGAAACTTCATGTACATATATGTACCTTACAACAAACATTGGAGATATATACATTAATACTAGCAAACGTTAATGATATATTTGCACCTAAAGAAACTTCATGAACATATATGTACCTCACAACAAACATTGGGGGTGTTTTTGACCCATTTCCCTTAATTAAATTGATGAAAAAATAAAAATTAACATCAAATAATAATTTATCTCATTTGTTTATTGAGTGAGCTAAGACCTAAGGCGAAAGGTTCTATTAAGGCTTTAAGTAAATAATTTGTGTTTAATTAGGTTCATCTAATTAAACACACACAAAATATCCCTCTATATATAAATCCAGAACGCGCTGAGCCTACGTGGCTGTTTTTGGTGCTTCGGAATTCTATGTGGCAAAATTACATGCTTCGTTATTAGGCTTGGGTAAATTTTAATTTAATTCCAAACAAAAAATAATTAGGTTCGGATTACCATAAATATGTTGATTATTTATGGTCATGTTACATTTATTAATTGTATTTTAATAGTATTCCTTATTATAACTATTGAATTGTATATATATTATAAAAGTTAATAACTTTTGTATTTTTTATCAGTTTTACATATGTAATATACCAAATTAATCTTCATTTGATGAGCTTCGATTTAACATCCATATTGTATGTATAAAAAAAATAATTTATATTTATCTTTATAACAATAAGAAAATTATTTTTAATATTAATTAGAAAAATAAAATTATTTATCAGCTAATATATTTATATTTCAAGTAGTTATATGATATAAGTTATAAAAACTAATATAATATAATACATGTAAGTCATAAGTAACACATATCATTTTAAAATATATAGTAATATATTTTTTTTGTAAACAAGTAAACTAAATTTAATATAGTTTTTCATTAATTTTAAAATTTAAGAATATTTTTTTAACAAGCACCCGTGTAATACACGAGTGTTGTCACTGACGGAGCTACATGGGGCCCAGGAGGGTCCCTGGGCCCCCCTCATATTCTAAAAAAAATCAGTATATATATATATATATAAATACTATAAAATAAATATATCAATAATTAAAATTCATTAAAAAACAATATATATAAAATAGCATAAAATATGTATCGAAATGTAAATTTTTTTTACAATATATTACTAATTAAAACTTATTTCATATGCTATTTTCATTTAAATTAATAATATTATTTATTTATTGAAAAATATGCTAACAACCCATATATTTTAAATTTTAGATAAGCTTTCGAAAATATTTATAATGATTTACTCTTTTGGTCTCTTAATTTTAAATCGACTTAGGAATATATAAAATTGATTATTTATTAGTTGGATTGTTACATTTTTTAATGTTGGTATTTTACTCTTTTTTTTTTGTGTGTGTAATCACATATTTTAACATCACTTATTTTTCTTAAAAATATGTACCTTTGATAAGCTTTCATGAAAAAAAAAATGCTATGGAATGTTGTGTAAAAGTTCAATTTGAATCAAATTTTCAACAAAAAAACATATATTTCCATAAATTATATATGTTGAACTAAATTATAAATACATAAAGTAATAATTTGAAGGTGTAGAGCTTCTTTTTATGGTACACGTGCCAATATTTATATTTATTTATTGTAAATATATTTTTATATGAAATGAGTGTCTACTTAAACTACATGCTCGTTATTTAACATTTAAAATGGCCCTCCTCGTTAAAATTTCTAGGTCCGTCACTGGGTGTTGTACTAGTATATATATAATAAAAAATAATGCTATTTGGCCAATTTGAGTGACAACTTGGATTACAATCCAATTGTAAATGTATTATCAAGAAATTATTAAATAATGTATTTACAATAGTGTTGTCACCTAAGTTATAACTCAAATTAGGTTCATCTAAGGGAATAATCGTAAAGCAAAATAAAATAATCCGAGAGAGCCTGCCTTCATTGATTGCTCTTTCGACATCTCTCCACACACACAATACAAGCACACGCAGAGAGAAAAGTAAATAAGCTGTGTTGAAAGTTCTTTGACGGCCATTATTCAACATTTCAACCGCAGTCGGCGTGGCCTCGCCGACGTAATTGCGTTTTTTTAGATTACTCGATAACAATTCTATACCTCGTTTGAGTGTCGGCACCTCGTACCTTCAGCGGCTATGCCAATGCTAAAAGACGATGAACTAGAGAAGCGCAAGCTCAAGAGAATGTCCGTCGGAATTGTGTGGAATTGCGCAGCTGAGCTCAAACTCCTTCTCACGGTGCTCCTCTTCTTTTGCTCGCTCGCCGTCATCCTCCAATTTATCCCTCCCCGTTTCTCTCTCTCCCCCGCCGACATCCGCCACTGCCTCACCGCCACCCCCTCTCACCCTAACAGTAACAATAATACTGATGATAACGATACTTCGTCTAACGATGCCCACCACCGCCATTTCTTCCGGCAAAGCAGAGATGAGGTGTCAGAGGATGGCCGGGTGCTCAAACGGGCGTTCAATCCCTACGGCTCCGCCGCTTACAACTTCATACTGATGTCGGCGTACCGCGGCGGCCCCAACACCTTTGCCGTCGTCGGCCTCTCTTCCAAACCTCTCCACCTCTACGGCAACCCCACCTACCGATGCCTCTGGCTGGGCCCCCGTAGTAACCCCGTCTCCACTCCCGGCCGCAAGATCCTTCCCGATTGGGGCTACGGCCGCGTCTACACGGTCGTCGTCGTCAACTGCACTTTCCCCACCGCCGTCGGCGCAGACAGCCAAGGTGGCCAGCTGCTTCTCGAGGCCGCCGTCAATGGCGGAGGCGACCGCACCCTTCTCAACATCACCGACACCATTCTTGCCTTGGACGAAAGCCCACAAGACTACGCCAACTTCACGGCCCAATTCACATCGCCCCAGCCCACTTACGATTATCTATATTGTGGGTCATCCCTGTACGGGAACCTGAGTCCTCAGAGGGTGCGGGAATGGGTTGCCTATCACGTGAGGCTGCTGGGCCCCAGATCCCATTTCGTGATACACGATGCAGGTGGCGTGCACCAGGGGCTGAGGCAAGTTTTGAGGCCGTGGATGAACAAAGGCTTCGTAACTCTACACGATGTGAGGGAGCAGGAAAGGTTCGATGGTTACTATCATAACCAGTTCCTCATAGTGAACGACTGTTTGCACAGGTACAGGTTTTCAGCCAAGTGGATGTTCTTCTTTGATGTGGATGAATTCATATACGTTCCGCCTAAAAGCACAATCAAGTCCGTCTTGGATTCCCTCTCCGATTTCACTCAGTTCACCATTGAGCAGATGCCAATGTCCAACAAGCTCTGCCTTTCCCAGGATGCTCCCATGCCTTTCAGGTACCTCATTTGTTTTGCTTTGCCTTTCCTTTCAATCAATCTGATACATTACTAACCAGAAGCTTGCTATTTGTCTAGTAATGTGCAATTAATAATTTTATGGAATTAGCCTTAGAAGTTGCATTCTGTATGTTAATGAACTCATGTTTTAGATTTATTGATTTTCTATTTTGGATTCAAGTGTCCGTTTGTTTCACTCATCAAATTACGCAATCCCGGGGCATAGGCCTCTCTCCTCTGCACTTCACTTTACATCGCCAATCATTATTACAAGTTTTATGATTGAAATAATTTTAGTGTGATAGGGTGTGCAATTCTAAACTGGTATTTGTTTCCTACTTGCACTAGTTTTTGTGCGTTTGTTTGTCATACAAATGTATAAAGGACAAAGCAAAACACATCTATCAAGCTCATTTTGTTCGATTTTTCATACATTTCATCCTCTAGTTATCAACATGGGTCAATTGACAATGTAATCCATTGAGATTTGCTTTTAGTGGATTATCAAACATTGGCAATACAAGCGAATTTAGTTTGAAGCCTTACAATAGCATCTTTCAGTTTTACTTGATTGTGCGTCGTGATAAAATGACGTGGAGATCAAGCTTGTTACTTTTCCTTCACGGCTTCCATTTGGATACAGTGCAAAGTGCCGTGTACTTGCGGATCATTTCTATCCTGTATGGCTATTCAAGGCCAAAATGTGCACAAGTCGTTATCTAACTACATGCGTACCAATGACAATCTGTTGTAGGAAATGGGGATTCGAGAAGCTAGTGTACAGGAATGTGAGGAGAGGCATTCGTAGGGACCGAAAATACGCTGTGCAGCCACGAAGTGTGTTTGCAACGGGAGTTCACATGTCGCAGAACATAGCGGGAAAGTCGACACACAAGACTGATGGGCGCATAAAGTACTTCCATTATCATGGGACACTGGCCGAGCGGCGTGAACCGTGCCACCACTTTCTCAATTCCACAGAAGTAACGATTGATGGGATTCCTTACGTTATGGATACCACAATGAGAGATTTTGCAGCTTCTGTAAAGAGATACGAGCTCAAAATGATTGGCTCCACATTGCAGAGAACTCAGCAATGAATGACATTTCTTGGTTCTATTTCTCCTTGTAGGCAAACAAAATTGAATTTATTTTCTGTACTATAGTTGTTTTTAAAGTACACAGTATACAAAGGTTATCTTTAGAAGATATGCTATATTTTGTTTCAAGTAGAGAAAAAATTATATATTCCTGTGTACAGCCATATATGAACTTGGCTGTTTTGGGGTAATCCAATTTCCACTGGGATTGCTGTTCCAGATTTCGCGAATGAGAGAAAGGTTGATGGAAGTTGCTGACTTTTGCCGGCTTAATTCAAGTGCATCCTGTCTTTTCTACTGTAATAACATATATTTGGCAATTTATATCTAGTAAAAACCTTCGAGTTTTTTTGACACACTCACTTTGTTCACAGTTTATTTCAAGTGCTCTATGATGGAGTACATAAATAAACACAATTTATTTGTTCACTTGTCAAAGATAAAAAAAATTAAAATAAGGAAAACAAAACTAGGAATGGAATGGTGCATTGTTTTACTCTGTGATGGTATGTATACACAAACAGAAAACAAAATGTCATGTGCTCTGTGCTTCCAAGAAAGCACTTAACTCATCTCTGGCTTTGCGGAGGTTGGGAGAAGTTGGTGAAACAGGACACGCTGTAGTAGATGAGGTAGAAAAACGAACATGGCGACGAGAGGAATTACGTGATTCGTCGATTTTTCTACCAATTTTGAGAACCCCTTTATGATTACGATGATGATGACCCTTATCATCAAACACAAAGCCGGTGGTGACTGGGGACTCTGTGTCATTGACATTGCTGCATCGTATCAACTCAATGGGAAGGTCGAAAAAGAGATTTGACGTGGGATCATCATCTCCGTGGCCCTCTACATAGTTTATGAGTGTCGACGATCTCCAAGAGCCGCATTCGAATTTCTCGAGGGACATTCTTTGGGAAACAATGTCACTCTCAGTAACCTCCTCCTTTTGTGCTCTAACTGCCTTTCCCTTACCGAAGCCTGGAATGAAGAGGCACGCCCCACAAACGAACTTGCCAGATCCCCTACCTTTCTCTCTTTCTTCTTCTTCCTCGTCACTTTCTTCTTTTTCATGAGTTTGATGGTGGATCTTTATTAGGTGTTGATTGTTGGTGGACCAGAGATCAAAGTCGATAGATGGTCTGCACGACCTTCCTTCCCCGCACGACTTGCTCCTCCGCATGTGGGTTTCTCGTAGCCTCTCCAAATTGGTTAAAGCCACCGAGTGTTGCCGGCCCAAATATTGAGGGTTTTGAGTAGTTTTACTTTTCGACTTGTGCTTTGCGATGAAAATAGAGCCAATTCGAGGTGAGTTGGTGAGGCTGTAGCTAATCGCGTGAGCTTTCGTGCTTGTTGTCTGCCTACTTAGAGATGATTCTATTTCTCTCATGGCTAGAGAAATTGGGTCCACTGAAATCTGCTTCTCGCTATCTTTCTTCTCCATAAATGAACTCGCGTGGGGCCTATTATATGCATGAGTTTCACGAGGCATAGTAACACATTTGGGGGGAACTCTTTCAACTTAATTTGGTGTGGAGATAGAAAATGTAGGTGGCTTTGAAAGGCTTTCTTTTACAATTGAGTGTGGAAATAACACCCAGAGCTTAGAATATATATATGTGTGTGTGTGTGTGTGTGTGTGTGTGTGTGTGTGTGTGTGGAAGAAGGTGGAATCCATGTTCATGAGGACCAAGTATTAGCACTAGTTGTGATTCCCACGTCCTCTTGTAGTATTTTCCTTATTCGGTCTATTTTATGAACGAGCGTGCGTGCAAGTCATAAAGCCGTTATTTACACATATAATACTCACCGCTCGCAATGAATAATCAACAAACACTCGTAAGGCTTTGTATTGAAAAAAAAAAAAAGAAACTGATAAAATATTTGTAGTTTCAAGATTCCGCCACTAAATACAGACAACTGGATTACAATCTCCTAACAATCCATCTCAGTCAACGCTTCATTGGAGAGAGTTATAAAATAAAATGAGTACAACAGAGATACCTATAATGACTGGGAACGCTGTAACCAAGTAAAGAGCTCCATATCCCTGCAGTTGCAAGGTTATAATCAGTTCATATCCAGAATAAGGATTAACCTAGCTTGATGTACCGCTACGGGTATACCTAAATGCAAAACAAAAGCAAAAAAAGTTTGAAAGTTGCAATCAAAATCAAGCTAAGCTGGCCTGCCAAAAAAGATTTTAGATTATAATGTGAAGACCAAGGAAAACGAACCACAACCGAGGGAACCTCCACATCATCAACAGTCTCGGCCTCACCAATCTCAGCAGCTGAATCCCAATCAATATTCAGCCTCTTGGCAGCCTCTTGTGGATCAACACCTGTGTCCGTCACTTTTGCGTATAAAGATTTGCCAGGTTGTTTCTTCTTGGTTGCTTCAACCTATTAAAAAAAATTGATCCAGACAAGAAACATACTAAATTATTTTAGTATATCAATCAATTTGTTCTGGTCGGGACTCAATTTTCAACAATCTTTATCACTATTTCTTTTTGTATCATTAATAACTAACCCTCATTAAACCAAAATTCAGATTCATTCCGGCGGTCTTATCAGGGCCACTATAATATCTTAAGCTAAAGTGAAACAATGTTTCAGAGGATGTTAGCTCACCAGTTACCACAAATTGTGTGTAAGTGTAAGCTTTTTGCCTTGGAAATATCTTTATTTACAGCAAAATCCAAGATACATACCCATTTCTACAAGTGAGTGCTTATCACTAAAAGCACTTTTGGTGATGGTACAACTGTACGAGCATAAGCCTATGCCCAGATAATAGTAATAATAATACTGCTAATAACTCTTGCAACAACTGAATGATATAATCTTTTCAATTAAAAAAAAAAAAATCTGAAATTTGCAAATTTACCTCTAAATTAGGCCACTGAAGCAGTTCCTCAGCCAGCATACGCAAAGCGGCTCGATTTTCTGGAATTTGACCTTCATTCACCTAATATATATTATGTATATACAAATCCATATCAAACCACTTAAATTTGCATGTGAATGAGTTCCTCTAATATAAAGATGAACTTCATAAAGCTTCATCTTTTTCATCAAAATGCAGTGCACTAAACATAAAAGCTCCGACTGATGCAGTAAATGAGAGGCTTTTTGCATATAAATTTCATTTTGATGATAACCACCAATACTTTGAGCTTAACCATCATCGCTTGATTAGTACAAAATACAGATTATGAACAAACATGGGGTATATTGACGAAAGAATACAAGAAAGCAACTAGAACTGAATTAACTTGTACTAAAGCATCGGCTAGGTCATCCCTCGTAGGAGCATCTTCATCATCAATACCCAGCATACGCCGCCGCTCCACATCTCTAGGATCTTCTATCATTATGGTCAACTTGACCTGCAAAAGTTTGTAAATTTCTCATGTCGCGCCACATAAATAGGTCTAAATAATGCGTACCAACTCCCAAGTGCGTTCAGTAACCAAAGAGAAGTGACAACAATTATTAAGAAATACGAAAAAAGAAAACCTCGTTGAAGAACATATCTCTGTTTTTCCTAAGGAGCTCCAAAACCTAAAAGGAGAAAACAAATTAAGAAATCATTAAAGAAGATAATAGGATCATAAACTTGAGGCTGTGGAATAGAGACCCTTTTAATTTGCGCGACATATTCGAGGTCCTGAGGATCTTGGTCATTGTCTGCTTCAGCTTCTACTTGAGTAGGTGTACAAGTGAAACTGGGAGTTGAAGTTGAGGGCGCCTCCCCTTTATTAATCAACACCACCAAGCCTGAGGTACGGCCCTTTATATGCCTCCGGCCAGGAACGTTTAAACGTGGGGATGAACAGCGGCGGAGGTGGACCAACGACGACACCGCTACCGGGTGCGGCTGTAACAAGCCGGAAACCCCCATCGCCGTCCCAATCCGACCAGGAAATGCCTGCTCTATATCTTACTACTTCTTTGGTTGATCGGAAAATGGAGAACCTTCACTGAACTAGCTGAATTTCAGTCCACGGCAAGAGACGCCTATTCTAGTGGCTGTTATCCCCTTCTCAGGATGCAACTTCCGATTTTAGACTAATTTGGTTTTGCACCTTCAAAATCGACAGGTTTTGCACATTCTACCCCGTTCTTTTTGGAAATAGACATTATTAACAACTCTTTTTTCTATTTTACAGGTACAAAATTTTATATAAAAAATAAATCTCATGTTTTAAATTATTATTTATTTTATATGATTTATCTTTTTTTTTTTTTTAGATTTTTGCATTTTACTTTTTAAAAGT